>JAQIXT010001698.1:0-14083 GCA_034700445.1 Stenotaenia linearis
ATGAAAAATTTTGCAGATCAAAGTCAAAATGAAAAATTTTGCAGATCAAAGTCAAAATGAAAATTTTGCAGATCAAAGCATACACGTTGAACAAGCGTAAAAAAACCTTAGATAAAATTATCATCTGGTGTATGTGTACCAACCTTGAAATAGGAAGTCTGATTACGAAATTTTTTTGAGACTAAATTTAGTAGTTAAATTTGATTAATTTTTTAATATTTTGTATTTTAATTAGCTTCGATAAAACCGAAACTCAAAAAACTTTACGTTACGATCTACGTTAAATTCAATAAAATAAAATATTACGGTTCACAACCAAACAACAATAAAATTTGTCATTAAACTCAAATCACAACCATAACTAGAAACATTGTACCTCCCGTCAAACTTGGCTTCCATTCAAAATTCCAAGAAAAAAACAATGACTCATACCACAACAAAAAACGTCAAGATCGGTCATATTACCAGATATTACTAATAACAATAATCACAAATACTTCAAAAAGGATATAAAAAAACTCATTTTATTCAATATATTAAAATTAAAATCCTATTTACAAAAAAATTAAAAAAATCAAACATCGTTCGAACTGTCTGGCCGATTAACGACTCCCAAAAACAGAATAACATTCGATAAATTATCGTGTAACACAAAAATAAACGGCTTATTAGCAACAAACGACGCCGGACTCGACGGTCGTGCGGATCTCCATGCCAAAATCCCAGTTGCAGCAGCGGCTTCACTTCCTTCCTCGTTGACCTCGAGAAACGCCTTGTGCCGGACCGTGCTCACGGCCAGCCGTCTGTCGTCGCTGAATCCCGACAAATCGGCCTGCGACACGATAAAGAGATCGCGTAATCCCATCAAAGTCAAGATCTGAGTCATCTCGAAACTGTTTTCGACCCGGAATTTCGGTATCGACACTTCAACTTCACTCTTACGCAACTCGTGACGCAACAAACGAATCTTATCCGTGCTCAACTTCCGAACGATCGAGTCGACCGAGAAGTCCTTGAGAGGCAGAAAAAACAACATGCTCACTTCTTCGCTTATGAAAGGCATTTCGAGCACCTGGGCGTCGAGTTCCGAGCTGATGCCATGATAAAAGAGATTCGTCTGATGCATCATGTCGACCGTCACATCCCGGTTCGAGTTCACGTGGAATGTGTCTTTCCGGGTGTCTTCCTTTTTAAATTGGCTGTCCCATTTGCCTTTAAAATAGGCGGCGTTAACGATGGCCATCAGGGTCCCGCTGCCGACCAGTCCCGGCGGGAAGAGCTCGCGGATTTTGTTTTTCGTCTCTTGCTCCACCCATGAGTTTATCGTTCTCCGAGCCACTTCCGGCGCGCGTGCGAAGTCAACCCGGGAAATTTCGCTTCCAAAATACGTCTCAATGCAGCGTCGGAGAGGAAACGTTTGTTCGAGGAACAAACTGTTGGCCAGATTGAGCGTGTAGTTGATTTGGTGGTCGCTCCGCAGTTTGTACCAATACTTCACGGCTTTGTACGCCCTGCCCGAGTCGGCTTTGCTCGCATTCTTCAGGCCTAATAAATAATTCAGCTCATCTTCCGTTCGACCGCGGGCTCCCAAGTACGTCATTAGGAGCGCCGACCAGACGCTGAAGGGGGAAAAGACGACGTTCGATTCGGAGTATCTTGCATTGGGCGCGAGACGGGTGAATAAATTGAATCCGAAGTCGGTCGAACCATTGAGCAGACCCTCGACGCTCAACGGGCTTCGCAGCTCGTCATTATCGGTCAAACACTGAGCGTTTGTTGACGTTGTCATGTAAACGACCGTCCCGATAACCGCTCCAACTAGAAGACTGATCGCAACCATGGCCGTCACCTAAAAAAAATTTTTTTTTTTTAAATTTTTTAAATAAAATAATCAAATTTAAACATCTAAACCTTGGAATCTTTGTTTCTTTGAACAATAGAACACCTGTTTGCAACCCTTTATTGACTTTATGAGTCTAAGAACGAAAATACCTTTGTTTTCAGCGTCCAAAACGTCGAGCATTTATAACCATCCATTTATTCCATCGGTCAAAAACCCTCTAAACAAACAGCCTACTTTGTACATGAACAAACTTCTCTATCCCAAGGGAAACATGGTTGGCCGATCGTGTGATTAATTGCGAGACGTGGATGATGGACGCAGAATTCAACGTTAAAGAAGGGAAATAAAATCCCATTTCCCTAAAATTTCTTTCACTAAACAGGTTAAGTAAGATTACCCAACCACGACCTACTTTTTCTTACTATATTTTCTTTTTTTTTCTTTTTAGTTAATAAAAATTTGAGAAAATAGTAAAAGCTTATTTACCCGTGAGTGTTGAGCCTGGAGAAAATTTAGTGGTGCGAGTCAAGTTTGCATTCACGTGTTGTTCTTATTTATGAGAGTTGTAAGTCAAGGAAGCATTACCGAGAAACAACGACGTACAAATTCGAGAGGCGGAGCCTTTTTTCTTTTTTTTCCGCTAAGGAGCGCCGTTGACGTCGACGGACCGGATTTGAAACAGAAATCGTGCTTTACCATAATTAAAAGCATGCGATTGTTCATGTTTTAGTCATTTTTCAAGCGAATATCTAACCACTGGAAATAAAATACTTCCGGAATGCGTTTTGACAGATAATTTGATGCAATTTTCTCAATTTTGCTTCGTAATTGGTTTTTTTAAAAAGAAAATTTCGTAATTGAAATAAAAATTTCACTTTTTAATGACAAGAAATTTTATTTTAAGTATTTTAATAAAAATATTGCAATTTTTACCAAGTATTAATTAATTAATAAATGACCTTGAAAATAATTTCGAAAGCATACATAATTGCCTTACAATAATAATTCCAAATTAGAGAAATGTTTTTCAAGTTATAAAATCTAATTATAAAAGTGCATACGTGTTTAACCTCGCAAACGTGAATATTTTTTTAAAACAATCAAAAAAAATCATATTTCGTCATCAAATACCAGTGATAATTATTATAATATCGGTACAAACATCAAAATACATCATATTAAACCTAATTAATTGCAAAATTCTTATAAAATCAACTCTGTAGACTCAATTATCGATTTAATTATCGAATTACTAAACCATAAACAATAAGACGAGACCAAAATACAATATAAAATTATAATATCATTTTCATGAACACAAATGTCTACTTTTTAGTGTTTCTATACAAAACAAAAACAAAATCACTTTTCTGTTTTTGTAAAACTAAAAAAAAAATTACAGAAAATAATTACGAGTTCCGCCATTTTTAAATTTTCAAAAATTAAAAAATTTAATTTAAAAAATTTTTGTAAAAATTAACAAATCGTAATATTTTCTGTAATATTAATTAATAAAAAAAATAAAAGTTCTTATGTATTAATTTCTAAATTAACCTACATTTTAATTAATTTTAATTAATAATAATAATAAATACGCACATTACACAAACAATATCTCTTGGAATTAGAATTAGATGGCACGAACTGTTTTCCCCGTTTGAATTAATGCGGACTAGTTATTTCCAATAAATTTCGGTTTATGATTACCTACTTATTTGAATCGGTCGATTCGTATTATTTCACATTAAAAAAAATTACAAAACGAAAAAATAAGATAGGAATAAACTGTTTCCGTAATATGCAAATATATACACCTCGTTAGATCAAGCAAAGTAATGTACGTTTAAGCTTCGGTTTCGCCTTTCAGTCGCAGCCTCGCAAAATCTTCAAAAATAATGTCCTCTTCGTCGGGTCTGTTGATTGTGGTTGAAATTAATAATTATTAGGTGTTAATGGTGATTAATGATGTTGTTAATTACCCATCCAATTGGATGAGGTTAGTGTCAACAGCTTCGCTGTCCGTCTCCATTTTTTGTGTCGATTGTTGGCGCGGAAATGGAACGGGATCGTCTTCTGGTTTGGGGTGCATCAAAACGAAAGGCAATTCTGCCACTAAATCCCTGGAAAATGGAAATTTTGGTTTGGTTTGGTTTTATTTTTAAATCGGGGGAATTTTTTCAAGGATTTTTAACTGATAATTGTGAAATTTACAGAATTTTTGCATTTATTCATATGATGATTGCAAAATTTCAATCTTTTTGTATTTATTCATATGCTAATTGCGAAATTTTGAGATTTTATCTGTTTTTATTAAGAATTTTTTTTAATGAGTTTTTTTTCGGTGAAGATCAACATTCCGACATTTTTTCAACCGAAAATGTGGAATGTTGAATGTTTTTCATTTGAAATATGAAAAATACACGAAAAAATACCAATTTTCCATATGTTTTAACCAAACAAACATTTTTCTCATTTTTTTCTAACACAAAACGATAAAATCTCACAACCTCCGACTCCATTTTTAATTATTTCCTCACCCTCCAAGTGGTCCTAAGCATAATTTCACTTTAACTTTGTACTGTACAATAATTCCCAAATTTTCTTTCTGGCTTGGATCAGTAATTCTACAAACAAAGAACAATAAATAACAAAAAAATTTCAAAAAAACACAAATCTCACATAGTGGACGAAGCAAGATTTGTGTCTTCATGTTTCAGTTGGCCATCTAAAGCCAACCCACGTTTGTCCTTATTATTAGCAAGGAGTGGGGTCAAATAAAAAACTTTGGACAAAGTAAATCCAGGACCAACCGGACAACCATCTCTAAAACAAAAGAACAAAAACAAAAAATTTTTTTAAATAAAAATAAAAAACCGCAAATGTTTACTTACTCGCTATCAATCTCAGCAACCGTGCATTTATATTGTGCCGTAGAAAACAAACAGATGTCAGCAAACTGGCGAACTGCGTAAAAATAAAACATTTTAATTCTTTTAACACTTAATATATTTTTTTAAACCAAAAGGAAAAAAAAATGTTTATGTTAACTTTCAACGAATCGATTTGAGAGACGTCTGCATAGCTTTGGGGCTATAAATAAACTCCAAAAACCAAGGATAAAAAACAATTTTTTTTCCCAAAAATAATTTTTTTTTCTTTTACTCACCCGCTACTTTAATTTTTTTAACAGTTCGATTGGAATTATTGGCAATGTGAACATTAACGCCTAAACTTTCTCCGTGATGATACAACTAAAAATCATTTTTATTTAAAATTTTTTTTTTTTAAATTAAATTAAAATCAAATTTACTTCTTTATCCAACGACGCTTCCAAATGCAGCTTATTTGGACTCATCATAAATTCTTTGCTCACTTCAACGCTCGGTTGATCACCCTGTCGACTCGGTGCATACATGATTTTTCGGATGGCCAAACGGATGGAATTTCTTGAAATTAAACCCAAAATTAAACAAAAAAATTCCACAAATTCCAATTTCCCAACCTTTTATGAGGTTTATCCTCAGCAGTATCCGCAACATACGCTTTAAGTTCATAGTCGACACCACATGGCTAAATTGATTAATAACTAATTAATATTAATTAACCAAACCAAATAAACAATGAAAAATGACGGAAATTACTTTTCCAGTGTCACCAGGAGCTGGTTGTAAAGTGACAGATGCGGGACAATGAGGAGGAAGCTATCAAAAGCGAAAATTTATTTATTTATATTTATTTTTCAATAAAAATTTCAATTTTACCTCGAAGAAGAAAGAAAATGCATTCGGCCCTAATTTCTTGAGAAGTCTTTCCTGAAGTCGTGTGAGTGGGTGCTTTATGTTCGGATCCGGCGGATAGATCTGTTCGGACGCCAGATAGAGATCTTTGCGAAACGTTAGGCCTAAAACGTCCAAATCTTCGCGCCCGTAGCGAAAAGCAGCGAGCACGTGACCAAACACTTTCCGCTCCTTTAGGTAATCGGGATCAACAAGAACTACACCATCTGTTTATTTTGGTTTAAAAAATAAAAAAAACATTTATTCCAGCTGCTTCTAAATTTAGAAACAACATTTCATTACCGATTGGATCAACATGTGTGACATGATCTACGAAATCTCGTTTTCCCAAATAAACCGTTATCTTTTCGCAAAAAAACCAATAAATTTAAACAAATTTAAGCTAAAAATTAATTTTAAACCTCAAATTTACCTTTCCGTTGGGAGAACTCTTCTTAAAAACCCTGAAAAACAGAAAAATTAAATTTCTATTGATTTATTTCATATACAAAGTGAATAATTAAATTTCCCCCGAAATGACATCATTTTCTCCCCCCACCCAGACGTAATCAATTGAAAAATGACATACAAAAGTGGAAAAAAGGAAAATCAGAGCTCGAATAATCGCGAATGCGGTATAAAAATAAAATTAATATCTCCTCGCTATTCGGTGAATGCGTAAAACCGAACAATTATCTCTTTCATGTTGCTAAGTAACCCAACCTTGATTCAAGATGCTTCATCGAGATTAAGTCTTCGCCCAGAATAAACCCATTTATGTAATTTCAATTTTCCCTACAACTATTTATCAGTTCCAATCACCTTGTTCCTTGCCGCTTGCTTCCGTCTTCCATTTTACAATAAGCAATTTTTAAAATGTTAACGTTCTAAAAAACAATTTCGAAAAACAACGTTTTCAATTTCAATTCACGCCTTTGTCAAGGAAGTAAAACAATTTTTCATTCAGCAGACGGCGACGACTTATTTCCACTTGACGTACTCTCCTTTGTAATTTCTTATTAATTTTCGAGATAATTATTATTACCTAAAAAAAAATTCAAAAAATTTAAAATATTTTTAAAAACAATAAAAAATTAAATTTTTAAATTTTTAAAAAAATTACATGAACGGTATTCTCGACTTCTTCCTGGTTACTTCTGTGTAATTTTTCATCATCTTTAAAAAATAAAAAATATTTAAAAATCAAAAAACGTGGGAAAATGTTGTTTTCTTATATAACGACGTAAAATTAATAATGATAATTTCTATTACGTGGAAACGCAAGCCAATATGTTCTGCCATTGTGCATATTTAGATATAATCTTGTGCAATTGAGTTACACACAAAAACTAGCAATATAATTACATTAAACATGTAGTACCTTATTCACACAAAATATTTCCACTCAACACGAGTTAATTAAGAATAAAAACAGGACAAACATGGTCAACAGGTTAATATGCTGGTTAATTAATAAATCAATATTTTTTTTCTTTTATCAAAATTTCTGCAAAATTTCTGCAAATTTTCTGCAAAAAAAAAATCAAATTCGCCTGTAACTTAACCTGTTTTCAATTAAAACTTATTTCATTACATAATGCTATTGTTTTTATTAATTTCGTGCGAGAAAATAAACATTTTGTATTATATCAGGTGACATTATGATGTGCAATGGATCATTTTTCACGCCCGATTCACCTTTGTAATACAACCGATGCTTATTTTTCTCTCCGAATTGAGCGCGGGGAGTTTAGCAGTGCACGATTTGGCTCTAAAAACATTTTTACATTAAATATCCATTTAATGTGCATGTTAAAGGTCAAAATCGTATGTCTTTATGTATTTCAATTGGCAAAATTCCCTTATTTTTTCGCTTACTTACCCGAATATCTAATTTTGTGTATCCAAAGAGAAGCGGAGCGATTGGAATTAGATAAATTTGATGATTGCAATCGATATATATCTCGTTAATTTTTACTCCAAATGTAATTCCTGCGTATGAAGGAAAAGATGAGACGACAGACGAGCCCAAGAGGATGAGTCGAGACAATGGTCACGTGACGAGCGACGTAACACGAATTGGCCACCTGTGGGTAATTCGTGGAAGTAGTTTTAAAAAATAAAAATAAGGAAATGATTTATTTTTCTAGTTTCGTTTAATTCCTGTCATTTATAAACATTTAAAATTTTTATTTGACGTTTTATTGAGGTGTTAAAGTCATGTTAATGACGTGTGATTGATTTCTTCATCTTAATTCATCATAAACTTCAATTTGATTACGAAATACATAAAATGAGTAAATTATTAATATAAATTGGCGATTTCCGATTCAAATAAATCCGAAAATCCTGGGCTAAACGTAATTCTTCAGCAGGAAATAAAGGAAAAAAATATTTCGTAGAATTTTTTTTAATAAAATAAAAAAATTTTATACAATTTTATATACATTTTCATTTTTCTTTTTATACATTTATACAATAAATAGTATTCAAATTAATTTATAAATGTTTGTTTAATGTGGGAGTGCGTGAGCCATTCCGCTTCTGCTTCTTGGAAAACAAAACCTAAGAAATTCCAGTTTTTACTAGTTTTTATGAGTTACCGAATAAAATCTATGATTTAATAGTTTGTGCAACCCCACTTTATGACTACGATACACTAAATTAGGAACGATGTAAATTTTGTTTAACCTACAGACACAATAGAGAATTTGCAGAAAACAAAATTTGTCTTATAACTTATAAATTATAAGTTAGATTTATAATTAACATTGAATTTATAAGTTATTAGACATAAGTTTTGTTCTCCGCAAACTCTCTGTAACGTTTTTATGTTAGTGTATCGTAGTCGTAACGTTGTGTAGCACCAACTCCCCATTGAAGCAAATATATTTAGTTAAAACAAACCAATTATTGTTTGTTACAAACCTTATTTTCTTCTGGATTTGGAAAAGATTCGATTTTGAATTTCGGTTGCGGCACTGCAGCTAAAAGACTGCACGATGGAGACTCCGGACGAGGATAAATCGGATGTTTCGGTCGTTCTAGGCATCGAATGCTTCGCGTGTAAATTTCGGCTAATTACATCAATATTTAATTTAATTTAAAAAAAAAAAAAAATTTAAGAAAACTCACTTTCTCCCTTTGGAAGTGTTTGTATCTTCGGAGCTCTTGGGATTTTAGTGAAATCTGTCGTGCAAAATTCTTCTACCGATAGAAAATAACTTTATTCTTGTGTGGATGATAAGATAAAGTAAATTCGAATTACCAACTTGAGGTAAAAGAGGAGATTTTGGTTTTAATCGAATTGTGCCTAGTCCCACAATATCTAATTCAGTCTTTCCTGCATTGTTTTTAGTATTTTTTTAAAAATTGAAATGATAAAATGATGAGATTTTCTACCTAAGACTATTATGTGCGGAAATAAAGGCGGTGGAGGGGATGGAGGAGGAAGTGGAGGTGGTGGAGGAGAAGCTGGAAACGAGATAAACTCGGTAATAAAAAATTTAAAGAGGATTTAGTAGTGTAAAGTCCAGTAACACTTTCGAAAAATTGCTGCTCTTGGTCCTGGTCTTCATCCACTGTTTTAAAAAATTAATTAATAACTAATTATTAATTAATTATTTTATCTTACCTTCGGATGGAGAAGTTGATTTCAAAGCTAAAATTTTTTTTTTAAATAATAAAAATTAGTTCTTTGAAATAATTGTTTTACATGCTCGGTACGACGCACTTTTGGAGGAAAGAACTTCATCTTTAATAAAAATAAAAAAATATATATAAAATATAAAAAATATAAATATTATACACCAAACCTCATTAATCCAGAAAATAAAATGTCTAAATTTAAACTCTTTCTCCTTTTTAATGAATTCTAGATTTACTCGCAGCCCTAACTCCTCTTTTTTAATAAATGCAGCGGTAATAAAAAAAGGATAAAATTTTTTGACTTTTTAATATTTCTTTGAAGGCCCCAAAATCCCGTAGCTATTTGAACGTCAAAAGATATAAAAGCGCGACTGGAGGTTCAAAATTGCCGAGTTCGGATTAATGAGGTCTCGCTGTACTTTGACAAAATTACCAATCGGAGACGGCGATGGAGCTAAAAGATCTGCTGGTATACTTGGAACTTTTTCGCCAGAAATCACTAATTTTATAAATGAAAATGAAGTTTATTCATTTAGTAAATTGAAAATTAAAAATAACATTCTGATATGGAAACTGTTGATTCTCCTAGAATATAAAAAAAAAGATAAAAAATGTTGAAATTTACCATTAAATTCATTTTACCGATTTCTTCAGGCTCTGGAACTGATAAGTAGTCAACTTCCTGTGCTACCGAAATTAAAAATTAAATTAAATTTATATTTCATCTCGTTTATTGGCAAAAAACCTAGATGAATCTGCTCGAATTCCTCAATTTCACCTTCAGATAAAGTTGCCTCTAATTCAGCTGCAAGTAATATTCAAATTTAATCACAAAAATTCAGGAAAAAAAATTTTTTAATTTTAAAAAAACCTTTAAGCTGTTCAAGTGCTTTGTCAATCTCTTCTATACTTTTCGGAAGTGACTCTTCATCCTCTCCAATTTCGTCCTCTTCTTCCGATTCTTCGATTCGATCAGACTCGGAATCCGCACGCACTAAACTCGAAAAAAATTATATAAATCCAAATTCCAAAAAATTAATTACTTAATTACGATACTTACATTGTGCAATTTGCGCTTTATATCTCTCCCTTTGCAACTTAAAATCAGCGGACAAAACATCTCTATAACTTTTAAGCACCTGAATATAAAATATAACTCTCCATTGATCGGGCGTCATTTTACAGAATAATCACTCCAAAATTTTGATTTTTAGTTTTTTTTTTTTAGTTATGCATTACAGCAGACTCAGTTACCTCGACGCCATATTTGAATTACGGGTTAACGCTAAAACCTGGAAAACCTAACAATTATTCGTATTATCGTTGAAAATATTGAAAATACCATCATGACAAGATACAGCATAGCTTTACTGAGTGCACAAAGGTTCAATTTACACGTCACTTAGCAGTAATCGAACATCAGCATATTAACATGATTGAAAAATGTTTCTTAAAAAAGCTACACAAATCGTCGAGTACTCTCAACATCAAAGATAATAAATAACAAATCATTTTAATAATTAAATTAAAAAAAATTAAATTTTTTTCCAATTATGTCCCAATTATGCTTTTAAGAGTACATTTGGTCACGTTCACCCTGAATTTCATATAATTTGCATAGTAAATATATAAAAAAAAAATTAAAATTTACTTGAGCTTTTTAAATCTACAAATTATGCTAAATCAAACACAATCTTTTACACTAATAAATTCTCTACCATTATTAACATATACATTATATCACATGTTTCTTTTCACACTCCAAGAAACTAATTGGATCAATAAATTGTTTTTTTTTTAATTAGAAAAGAAAAAACCACAATATTGCTGCTAATCCCAGTGTTGCTGTTTGCTTTTTTAATGTTTTAAATGTACAAATACTACTGCGAGTGTGATGAAATTGCAATCACAAGACCCTGTGCATTTTAAGAACATTTACAGCTGACAATTAAGTAATTTTTCAAAAAAAAAAAAAAAAAAAAAAAAAAAAAAAAAAAAAAAAAAAATTTTTAGTTCAGATTTTCATTAAAAAAAAAATTTCCAACCCGTATTGAATTAAATTAAGTATAATAATAATAAATTATTATTAAAAAAACAATAGCCATCCCATTAATTCCTTCCTATTTACAAGATGGATTCATAACCAGAACCAGGCACTGCAACCACTACTTTTTTAAATTTTTTAAATTTTTAAATTTTTAAATTTTAAATTTTAGTGAAAAATCAGTTCATAAAGAAAGCAGTTTTTTCTCTTGAATCAGCGTAAAACTTCTTTCTTGAGCTGGACGAAATTTGTTACACTTGGGTTTAATAATTTGTTTCAAATGCGCGCAGACAACTCGACGTGCGGACACTAACGAAGCCAAATAGCAATTTTCTAGCACATACAACCGCCTTCTTGATCCGATTGTTCCTTCACTGGTTCCTGAGGCTTCAGTGGAATGACTGATTACGTCACGTTAAGGAATTTCCTTCAATTTTTTTTTTCCCGAAAAAATTTTAAAAAATTAGAATCAAAAATTCATTTTACGTTTTTATTTTATGTTAAAAAATATATTTTCAACCACCATTTTATAAATCTTTTTCAGTTATAATTAAAAAACATTTTTTTCTATTCTACATATAAACAATCCGAGCAAAGCCAGCACAAATCGCATCGCAATTCGAATATTTTCTATGATTCTTGTGAAAATGGGCAACATCTTTACTTTGTTTGCTTCTTCTTGCAAACCGAATGAGCAAAAAGCAAAAATAAAATTAAAATAAAACATAAAACAATATAACGTCTTGTTTAACATGCACAACCACTTTCTTGAGATTTGGTTTCATCGGGTGAATCCTTCAGTATAACTTCAGTCACTGAACCCATGAGTTAAGGAGACCAAGACAAAATAATAAGAAAATGAAAAATAAAGGAAATTAAGAAAAAAAAATTAAATTAAGCCCTGTACCGTGCATTAGTAAGATTGTTGCCAAAGGGTTGGTTAGGTTGAGAAATGATTTTTTTTTTCATTTTGATACCAAAACCATTAATACCGAAGAAAGTCATAGAAGAGTGCTGGATTGCTAAAGTGTTTTACTTACGTGTGAGAAGTAAATTAAGG
This sequence comes from Stenotaenia linearis, assembly GCA_034700445.1. Taxonomy (NCBI): domain Eukaryota; kingdom Metazoa; phylum Arthropoda; class Chilopoda; order Geophilomorpha; family Geophilidae; genus Stenotaenia; species Stenotaenia linearis. The sequence continues at coordinate 12,372 of JAQIXT010001698.1, forward strand.
TAAGTAAGTCAAGGATACTGTCTTCCTTAGTCTTCTCTGTGTTTTCCATTCCAGGCAAAGCTGCAGCTACGCGACGAAATAACTAAATTTGGAAATTTTAAAGAAAATTTACTTTTGGAATTAAGGAAAGGGTTAAGTCCACTGGGTTCCATTCAACTCTAAGAGTCACAAGTGTGAGAAACAGACAAAAATCACATTTGAAGGCTCAGATTTTGCCTTTTTCTTGTCAGAAATAAAATTTTACCTATTTTTTCTGTTATTTTTATTTTTCAGCTATTTTTTCCACTGAAAAATGGAAATAAATCTCAGTTTTTCTGCTGAAAAATGCAGAAAAGCCTATAGCAGTAGTATAAACTGCAGATAATCTGTAGAAGAATAAATAAATAAGAATTTATATAATATTTTCTTCTAAAAATCCAAAAAATATCTGCAGAAATCAATAAAAATGACAAAAACTAACAACTATTTTCCTTATTTTTAGAGGAATAAATCCAGATCAAAGTTTTGTATAAAAAAATTCTTTTGAGAATATCTAATATATTTTGAAAACTATAGTAAAACTAGTTATTTGATCTAAACTGCTACACAGGTAGTCCAGCTTAAATATTAGTTGAAAAAGCAGACTGTTTGTGCAGCTTTTTGGTCAAATAACGTTAGTTTTTTATTTAGTTCTCATAAAAATACTAATTTTTCTTTTAGAATACTTAATTCTGCATTTTTCCTCTTAAATAATGTCATTTCTACAGACTTACTGAAATTTTATTACAATTTTTTCCAATTTTAGTGAATTTCTGCAATTTTATCTAACATTTTTGCAATTTCTGAACCTTTCTCTCACATTTTTCTTGAAATTTCTACTAAATTTCTGCATTCCTAAAATTTCTAAATTTCTTTTTTTGAATAAATTTTCCCTCATTAATTAAAAAAATCTAATAGCTAATAGGTCTTGAAACCCTGTGGAAATCGCCGAAATTTATATTATACTTGTTTAACATTGTATCCGGCCTTGGCACTTGTCTCAATAAACATCACATTTAACTCCTTGGCTTTCCGCTCTCCATCTTCCGTCGTTACTTGTCTCTTGTCTGAGAGATCTGTCTTGTTGCCAACGAGCATGATAATTACATCACTACCACGTTCGCTCCGTACATCGTCGATCCACTTTGACGTTTGATGAAAAGAATTTGCATCTACAGAAATTAGAAAAACAATTCGTTGTTAATTGAATTTTTATTTATTTTGAATTTGAAGACTAACTTGTGATATCATATACAACTACGGCTACAGTTGAATCTCTTATGTAGCTTGGAATGAGGCTTCGAAATCGTTCTTGTCCAGCAGTGTCCCACAACTGCAGTCTCACCTTAAATAGAAATTACGAATTGTGATAAGTATTTTTGGAATTCTATTAAATTTCTCATATTTTTTCGAATTTTTTACAAGATAAATCAAGTTTTCTCGATTTTTTTAGAAATTCAATCCATTTTTATAAAAAAATTAATCCAATTTTTTAAAAATCTAATCAAATATTTTAGAAATTTAATCAAATTCCTAAAAGGTTTCAGAATTTCTTAGGAATTTTGTCGGATAAAATTCGAATTCAAGAAATTTTATCAAAATTTTATTGAATTTTTCGAAATTTTATCAAAATTTTATTGAATTTTTCGAAATTTTATCAAAATTTTATTGAATTTTTCGAAATTTTATCAAAA
>JAQIXT010001699.1:0-14083 GCA_034700445.1 Stenotaenia linearis
TATTTTTACTGAATAAAATCATCTTGGTTTACTTTTAACAACGATCGATTCCAATTTATTGTTTCTTTTACAACAAAAAACACTGGGTGAGCTTAAAGATACGATTTTCTCGATTTATTATTTATTTTTTTTTAAAATATAAATAATCCAGGATTATTTTGTTGTCTTTTGGGGATTTATCTAATTATTTAATGAGAAGACAAAACTCTCAGTAGTGATTGGCTACAAAACAAAGCAAACTCTCAAATCGACGAATATAATTAGAAAATAAGTTTAAAGTAAATACATGAGATAGAAAGTGGGCAGCGTCCAAATTCTTGTAGGCAATCACTATTGAGAACGGAAGCAGAAAATGAGCTTGAAGAGGCAAAGAAAAGTTGAGATCAGCTGAGGTGGAAAGTTGAGCCCATTGCTTGCAACTGATATGGAGAATACAAAAAAGGTTGAGGCGCTTGTGCAAAGGTCGATTAATTGGCAACCAAGTCGCGGCACATCTAAGCAGGTCTTTATTCCTGGACCTCTTCTCATTCCTGGTTTCTTCTTGGTCCCTCGAGATTTTTGAAGGCTCTTTTTTTGGCGCCCTCGTTTCTTTTCTTTCCTTTTTTTCTCGCTAAATCTCATAGATTTTGCCCCTTTTGTAAGCTGCGTGGGCAGAAATCTCTAAGTAGCTGAGCAGCCGAAAATTAAATAAAACTGGTCTCCAGTGGCCGTCTATTTCATTGAAAGGAAAAACGGAAATGTGAAAAAATGCGCTGTAATTAGGATTGGCTGAGAAATCACTCGCACTGTTATGTCTGACAAGGGATTTTAAACCTTATAACAACACAAAAGCAAAAAAAATCCATTAATTGTGTTCGGTATTAGTTTTGATTAATTTGTTGACCAGAAGTGTTGTCGGCAATATTTTTAATCGCTCGCACGTAAATAAACAGTTTATTAAATGTTTTGAAAATACGGGATTAATTGTTACAGGATAAAAGTTGAGTGAAGCGTGAAATGTGAGCGACGTTAAAAATGGTAATTAATTAGTATTAAATATCGGATTATTATTGAATATCGCGGAGGGAAGAGATAATTGAGTCATTTTGACCAAACTCGTAAAGGAACACGAGGTTTTAAGATTCGTTTTTTAATTTTTCAAACGTAGTCGAAACACGAGTCTGGCAGCTTTCGTCGGTTGAGAAAATTTGATTTTCTAATTTTGAACGGATGATGTTTGATGGGTTTGGGTATCAGGTTTATGCCAAGAGATTATTCCGGCATTTCACTTTGATAACGACATTGAATTGTGACATTGCAACCTCAACTTGCAAGTGCTCGCGTGGATTTTGTTATCGGAACTTGTCTTAGTGGATTTGGATTGTGGTTTAATGAGAAAGGCCAGGTTTTGAAGATAAAAGAGAATGTAAAAGACAGATTATGGGCCTAACATTGTTGATAAGGATTAATTGCCTCGTGTCCGAGCGTGAGAAATGCTTACGAATGTCAATTCGCACGACAGTTTGAGAAATAAGGAACGAAGAAATTTAAAAAATTCATTTTTCGCGAGCAAAGAAAAAGAAAAAAAGTGGAGGAGGCGATAAGAGTAAATCGAAAATGAAACAAGGTAAAGCACAAATGATGACAGTTTGTGTAATAGGACAAACATTATTTCAGCTACAAGATAGAATGTAAAGGTTGGGGTTGCACTGTCAAAAGTCATTGGTTGTCTCTCTTCTCCCAGACAGCGATGAAGGAAATGAGCCAAGTCATGTCAGAGCAGCTTTCATTTCATCTGTCATTGACCCAAATTGTTGCAAAAAAAATTAGAAGACAAAAATTGGGGATAAAAACGCGTTTGCTTAGCATTTTATACATTGAAAGAAATTTGTTTAGCGTGAAACGAGAGGGGTTTTGTAGCGCTATTAGCAAACTCTCGCTATCTTAACTCAATAATTGACCAATAACAATTCTAATGGGCCACGTTTGGCGTTAATCTCGAGCGTTTCATGGACAGTTATGTTCTGGCCTTGTAGTGGAAGAGGCCCCCTGGGGAGTTGAGCTAATTGGTGCCTGCAACAACTAATTAAAAATCGCCGCGGTAAAGCGCGAGTGCGTTTTGTTTAGAGTTGGCTTTTCGTGCTCCGATAGTGCAACGCGTTGATGGGTTTCGATTTAAGCTTTGTTTTTAATTGATTGATTCGTGTTTAGTTAATGGGAGATTTATTTGATTCAGTCTGGGTCCAATGGGGTCAATAATGGATTTAGAACAAGCATGTGTCGTGGATTAAAGAGGAATCACGATTAAACCGAATGACTTCTTCCTCTGCAAAAGAAAATTTTTTAGTATAAAAAAAATTTTTTTTTATTTTGAAAAATTTGCCCGAGGGAAATTCTCGAGTTTATGGGCAATTGGTAAGGCGCCCATGACATGATTTTGCATTTTATCAGCCTGCAATTTTTGAGTACAGTGTTGAATGGTTTAATTCACAATTGATTGCCACCGCGTGTACATAATTTGCACACTGAATTTCAAGTGCGAAGATAAGTTTGAGCTCTTTCTTTTGCACTCGTAAAGTGGGGGGAGAAAAAAGGAACCGTTTGCTGACTTTTTTTTCTCTTCTTCCATCCATATGGTCGGGAAAAAAAAATCCATTTTCCCATTCATGCGGTGGCATTGTGCAAAAGCCATGCAAAGTTCGACAGTATTCAGTTGGCATGGTTACCACTAATTAGGAAGAAGGGAGGGAGATAGAGGGGCTATTAAGTGGAAAGTCCTTGAAGAATAAAACTCTTTAAAAATACCTCGGCTCCTCCTCTTCCATCCCCATCTATTTCCCCTTGTTGTTGCCGAGTGATTAGAGAAGGATTTGAGCTCTTCAGCCCTGCTTGTTCCAAACCCTTTCTGTTCTTAATCTACCAGCACAATGCCCAGTAAATGAGGGAAAGGAACATTCATTGATGACGCCGATGACAGTTGGCCATCACGGATAAAAGGCACTGAACTTTCACCAGAAAAAATCAATTTTTTTTTCAAAAAAGAAACGAAATGCGATTTAAAATTTTTTATATTCGGTTGAATTATGTTGGGTATTAAAGATAAATCCGGGCCGCTCATTAAAAATGGTAAATCCTCTATGAAATATAAGCAATGGGTAAGTGATTCACGCATGCGCTAACAATTATAGCGAAGCAATTGAATTTATTGTATCAACAAGGGTAGAAACGTGCTCGTATTAGCGAGAAGAAGAGCATGGCGGGAGCGTGGGGGGATGGGGTGGAATAGAAATTTCTTGTGTTGAGAAAATCTAATTTATCGCCTGCCGTCTTGTATAGCAGCAGATTGAAAATGTTTGCCTTCCATATTTTATTGCTCGCAGAGCTCGTTACGCAGCCTAAGATGTCGCCTGCAGGCGTCAGGGTCGTCACACGTTGTGCCATCATCTGTTTTTTGGTGACTGCAGGCAACTGGCACGCTTTCCTTTCCTTTCCTTTCGTTTCGTGTCATTCGTTCGGCTCTCGCTCGGTGCGTTTTCAACTTTTGCTTGCGACTCATTTATAAAAACGGGAAGTGATTCTGACATTACACACTCCAGCACCCGCTTAAATACATTAATGGATTTTTTAAAGAGGATCTAAGGTGGAGGGATCAAGCAAAGGTTTTATGAGTGATGGACCCTTAACACCAATGTTTTCGTGTCGAATGGAATGGCTGTTTTTAGTGGGTGCAATAAGAATTTATAACCGACGTATCGGTTTTATTTTTCTCGACAAAAAAAGCTGATAAAGTTGATGAATTTTCGCGAATGTTGTTTGCTTATTAATTTGCTGCGCGAGTAATGACGTTCGGCGTTGAAAAATTGATGGTTGGATTGATTAGATGAATGCCGTTCGTCGTTACGGTTATCGTTATTCGCGATATTTATCGCTAAATATTTATGTAGCATGACAGCTTTAAAGTCTAAATTTGAGGGGGATTAAAGGATATTAGTGAGTCTTGAATGAAATATTCTTAACTTCATAACACGTGAAAACATTTAATTTACGTCAAGTACGGGTAATCCGAGTTAATTCGCCATAAATTACGGGTTGAATGACATTCTGGAGAAATAAATTTACTTGACTGATACTGCCGAGCTCCAGGCAACTGCTTGATGACGTCGAGCAACATTTACTTGATTTTTTCCCCGTTTCTCGTTATATTTTTCACTCATATTCCAATTCGAAGGGGTAATAAACTTTTTTAATGCCATCATATTTTTTTGTCAACTCTGAATTAATTTTTTTTTCCTTTCTTTTTTTCACAATGGGTTAGGGGACGAGAATTCAGTTTTGTGAAGCAATTCAATTAGGTAGTTCATCCACGATCGAAACCATCCTTCTTTTAGAACCTTAGCTAAAGGGATGAATTCATCAAGCGCGTTTTGGGCTCCTCTTCATAAGCAGTGATTAATGCGAAAAAGGAGCTGTCAGTTGCATTACGGGATAGGACTATGATCACGGATAGCAGTGACAAATTTTTGATGTCTTTGCAGTAGCGAAAGAGAAAAATTAACGTTTTTGCGTTAGGGAAAGAGAGATTAATCGAATTAATTGATGTGATTGATAACCCGATAACACTAAAATTTGATTTCCTAAGGAAAATGTCATTTCTTGTAATTTATTTATATTTTTAAAAGAAAAACCAGAAAAAAAATTTACATTTATTTTCTAACATTTGCCCGCCATATATCGTCGTTATCTAATCCTAGCTCTTCTTTTTGAGAATATTTTACTTAAATGAGGAAAAAAAATTTAGCAACGCTGTCGTGTGGCATTCCGTGAATTACGAGCCAGTAAAAGTCAGCGAAACGTCACAAGTCCAGTCTTCTCCTTCCATCTGAGATCTGACCCTGAACCTCATCCTCCATCTCCCTTTCCTTATTCCCATCTCTGGTAGAGATTTTTTTTTCCATCTGGTTGGACTCCAGTGACATAAGCAATTGTCCCTTTGGTGCTTCCGTAATAAATCAAAACTTTCTCTTGCGCTACTCAGTCTGTTTACTGCCTTCTGATATTAGAAGAGAGATAGATTTTGCTTCTCATTATGACCATATGTTGACTTCTTTAATATTTTTTAGTTCACTTTTACGATTTTTCAACGACATTAGCATCGACCGCATTTTATTTTTATTTTTAAATTTTATTTTTACATTTCCATTTTTTTCTAATTAAATTTTCACTTTTTAAATATTTAATTAGTCGCTATTCATCATTAAAAATTGTTTTTCTCCTTCTGTCCATTTTTTTTTCTCAAAAAATTGTTTATCTTCAGAAGATCAAGTAAATTGGCGCGTTAATTAGAGGTTTTTAGGGTAAACATGGGCTGAGTTTCTATGACGAAAAGTAAATAGGATGAGGTGAATTTTCTTGACCATTAATCGTGGCTCCCCTCGAGAGATAAATTATACTCGCCGGAGCATAAATAAAACACAAGTGTAATGAATAATTAGCAATAAATTTTAAAGTAAGGGATTTTTGCGAACAAACTAAACTTTAATTGTGTTTTTCAATTAAAATTTCAACTGTAATGTTTTTTGTGGTGGGAATGCGAGTTGGAAAATTCAAATATTTTAATTTTTTTTTTTTTAAGATTAGACTTATCGGTTAGATTTTTTTCCCAATAAAACCGTTTCGAATGGAAAGCAGACTCCAGCCATATTGAATTTCATAAAATCGATGGTAGAAAGGAATTACATTTCTCCTTCGCATCGGATTCGAAGGTTAGCAAACTGTACTGTAAGGTTGTACCCTAACAAAATCTCTCAATCTCCGGTAAATACTCACCTGCACACAATTATCCGTCGTGGCAACAGATGGCGCTAGACTGCAAGTGGTTTTTGTTTGCATAAAAAATGGAATATGCAACAAAAATGCGTTTCTGGTCAGTGGGTTTATGACGGTCGTTGTTTACACACAGTTTTGTTGAGTTTACTTTAAAACGGAATAAAATGTTGACTAATGGAGTGTTCAGTGTGCAAACAATACTCTATCGAAGCGGATTATAAAGAGGAAGAAACATTAAGTTGAATATTCAATCAGAAATATTCAATATTTTCTTATTCGTTGGATAATTAGTCTGGAGCTGACCCGCCTCGCCCGCATTGTTGGCGTAATAAAAGCGGATGAGCAGAGTCGACCTGCAGAGGTCAGAAAAGAAAGGCGTTGGTACAAAGTGAATGCTTAATACGACTGCTCGCTTTGATCAATGCTGTGAAACTTGTAATTTGACATCGTTTCAACAAGTAAAAGGTGGCAAGGTGAGTGCATTTCTTGGTGTTGCTGCAGCGAGCAACTCAATAAGTGAGCTGCTGATGCTGGGAAGAGGCGAGTTGCGAGGGTTGCGCGGGAATGGGAGGGAGGCTGGGAAATTGGATTCGGAGCCCAATAAATAGCGGGAGCTTTGTAGCCAACTCTGGCGAAAATAGAATCAGGAATCCGCCCCCTTTCCACACTACAACTACCTCGTCTGTGTCTCTGAACGCCCTCTCGTGCCTAAGAAAACGTTGTTCACTTGGCGCTGATTGCATTATGGGAAGCCCGTGTGACCAGAGTCTTCTTTTCCTCCCTTTTCTTTCCTTAAGTTCAATTATCATCGGCCCAGCAAGCTTGCAACGAGGGTTAATGAAGCAGAAATGCAACACTAAAGAAGGGAGAAAGAGAAGCCTGCAACAAATATTATAAGGGGCATCGAATTTCAGCTCAGATAAGAAATTTTTCCCTCTCCTGTTTTCTGCTCTTCAATTCGACAACATTCAAATAGATTTTGAAATTAGCTCACGGCTGGCTTCGTTATCTAATAAGTTGGGCTCTGTCAAGATCGAGTGTCTGGATTTTATCGGCGTTCAAGTAATCAGATTATGCCGTAGCCTTTCCAACTTTATCGGCTTGTTATAGCAACCCTGCTCGATAATCCGTCTAATGGAAAAATATTTACTTCTCACGTGCTGGTTTTATCGTTGTTTACAACTAATCTGCGTTTGCATCTGTACGCCATTGATCTCTATACGGGTTTGTGCCTGGTTTTAGACAAAGGCTGCGTCGACCTTGTTCCCATCGATCCCTCGTCCCGTATTGTGCTAATTAATTATTACAATCAATCAGCCAGTTTCATTCTCAAATATCTGCAGGACGAAAAGTGGCGAATTTGATTAAAACTTGTTTGTTTTCTTATTGCCGTTAATTGGTTCGGTTAATTTCGAAATTGATTGAAACGAGTCGAGCGGTGGGGAATTTAGTGGCCGAGATGCTATCGAGAAAAAGCATGGAGACAGGTCCCATCAGAGATTTGGTTTCAGTGGCCAGCTCGTTTTTCATGTACTGTGTTTGCCATGTGAACGGAACGCAACCCACTGGACTGAAGTTAAGGTTTCACCGCACAACAAGTCAGTTAGATGTGGCAGCTGCCCCCTTTTCTCCGGGGACGTCGTCGCGTAATAAAGGTCCAGCAGTGTGTGTTGCAAAGATATAAATAAAAGGCCGAGGAAAACATGAGTGACAAATGAGGCTAAAGATAAACTAATGCATTTATTTTCATTTTTTCCACCACGATTTCATCCTCGAGTTGATTTTCATTCTCCGCCCTTTTTCCTACTTGCAAAGCTGGATTTTCAAAGCTCCAGTTTTATACACAACAGGAAGTCGTTTGTAGCACATAAACCGATTTCTGCCATCAATGGCAGCCGTTTCCGGTCTTTGCTACGTTGTGTCTGTCCTTGGTTCGTGCACAACGGATTGTCCATAATAAATAAAACGCTTTTTTGCCTCGTTTGCCACGTCGGGATAAACAAGTCGTACATTTCAAACTCACCTGACAAGTTGCGCCTTATTTTTACAAAATTTCACTCACCGATCGATTCTTGTTTGTTTTTATTTTTTTTATCGTTTTATTCGAACGAAAATCTTGCATTGGCATAAAAATTGGATCGTTCCGCTCAAATGAATAGAACGTTAACTTTGCTCAGTTCCATGTGGAAAATAAGTTTGATTCCATAGAATCACGAAATTACATTTTGTTGCTGATGTTCTCAGTAAAATGGTAAAATGGCAAATTGCCAGCGTGGTTTATAAATGCGCTATTGATCATCGCCCGTGTTCAAAGTTTCTTCCTCACTCGTCGTCTTTTTTCTAATTTTTAGCCGTTTTCAATTCTTTCCTTCATCTAAATTGCATTTACTTTGAATGCTTTTAGTATTTTAAGCTCAAGTGAGACGTAATGTGACGTTTATAAGAAACTTTATCATTAATAATAGAGTTTGCGGAGAACAAAACTCACGTCTTAACTTATAAGTTACGAGACATACGTTTTCTTTTCCACAAAATATCTATTAATAAAACCTGAAATTCGACGTTTTTAATTTAAAGTTCAATCTGTAAGATTTTCAACATTAATATTTACTAACAATACATAAGTCGCGAGGAAATTTTGTTTGTTTTATTTATGCGTTTTGAGATGAAATTTATTTATTTTAAAAGTTTTCAGCTTTATTATTATACTTATTTATAAACTTATTTATCTATTTATTAGCTGCAAGGGATGGACTTCGCCTGCCAGTCATGGTTTATATCCACGGAGAATCGTTCGAATGGAACTCTGGGAATGCATACGACGCCAGCGTTCTGTCAAGCTTTGGAGACGTTGTCGTCGTGACCATCAATTATCGCCTAGGAATTCTCGGTAAGGAGTCTGTACGAACGACCAGTTTGACCGAGCGTTCAATATTGCATCGGAACACCTGTTGCTAAACCTTTCTAGTTGGCTAAATTAATAATTACGGTTTGAGGCCCACTCATTTATTAACTTGCCTGCAAAGTATAAATAATTCGCAAACGCAATTAAAGGGTCGTGATAAAAAATAAAATTAGGCGAGCTTCGACTGTTTAAAATTCCTTAAAGCCGCTCGACAAATCCGGTAATGATACAGGCGTCTTTAAGATGGGGAAAACTTACACCGTTCCCCACCTTTTCCTCTCTCTTGGAAGAAAATGTTTTCACGTGACAATGGTTCCTCATCAGAGGTGCCTCTTGAGGCATCTCAGGAGAATCCATCGCTATTGTCCGTAGAATGTCAACATGGCGCACGGTGGATGCACACTGGGAATGGAGAGTGAGGTGGGAAAAGAGAGAATACGGGGGGAACAAGTGAATAGCAGGCCAACCACTGAATAATGGATGGTGCGAAAGACTCCAGCTGCTGGCATGCTTGCGGCTAAGGCAGTTCCATGTCTGGCCAAACTACGTCCAATTATTTGCAGGCACTCTGTACTATTGTTACCGTCTGCTCTCCGGCCATTTTTGTCCCCGTACAAGGGCTTTGTTTTAAAAGTAGCTGCGAGGGCCATTTCTAAGCACTGTTATGTTTAAAGTTAAGCAAAGTTTTGTAATTAACCTGATTACAAGACATGCCCCTTGCAGCATGGATACCGCGACTTTGTTCGCCGAATGAAAGTTTTGTTTTATTTTTATTTTTATTTTTTTTACTTTTAACGACAGTTGGATATCGAAATGGATGAAATGGAGGTTTGGATGAAAATGGGATGGATGAATCGACCGTTGGACGGCGGAAAACAGTTTACGAATGAATGGACGAAACGATGGTGCTGATGGACGGCCCTTGAGTCCACACTGAGGTTGCCTTAAAGTGCTGAGATGGACGTCTTGGTGTTTACCCGCAGTAGGCAGAGCGTGCGATTGAAATGAACTAGCAGTTGGATTGAGTTGAAAGATGTGTCGAAAAATTCTACACGAGTAAACACGAGTTTTCACGATTATTAGAAGTCCGTTCTATTTGCTCGTTTTAATGGCTCGAATATACCAGAAACAAACTCAGACACTAACAAGTGTTAGAAGTGAATTGGAACTCGTGTTTTATTCAACTAACTCAGTACAGTCGCACTGAAGGTTAACACGTGGCTCTCAAAGTGGTTTCATTTAATAATGGACTGCGAGATCCGCACCGCACACCCACCGAACAGATTTTAATTTTCCCTCATTGCATCTTCCCTTGGATCGATGGCTTTTCTCGGATCGAGGACACCAAAGTGCATCTATTTTTTTTTCTGAGACAAGTTGAAGGGGTGGGAATGGGAGAGCCATTCACTTCTCTTTTGATTACTCCCTCGTTTTCTCATCTATCTCGTGATTGACGTTTGTCCCATAAAATTTTTTTCTGGTAAATACCAACATTATTTTTAGTGCGTGACAGTGATTGCTTTTTTTCGTTCGGGGAAACAGACTTAATTCGATAAATTAAATTTTACAAACTTTCATTCAAACTTAAAATTTATAAATCGATTTTGATTATAAATCGATTTGTAGTTACAATAAAAAAACACTTGTTAAAAAGTGGATTTCTTTTCTTTCCATTGTATTTAAGTCTTTTCGAGAGTGGACCATTAAAATAGGAGAAAATAACAAGAAGAGAAAAACGAACCCTCACTGTATCAAAATTTATCAATTTTGACTTTCGAGCCAAGTTCACTGTACAAAGGTTCGCTGCAAATCCGGGGTTTTGTGAGCTATCGGAAGAGAAAGAAAAGTCTTTATATAGACGCGTAAGCTCATCAGTGGAGTGCAGCTATCCTTTCCCTTGCTTCGTTAATTTATGTTACCAAAGCTTCATCTTTTGGGACAAGATGGGCGGAGAAATTGGTTTAATTGGTTAGTTTGATTTCTTACCCTGATGGGGACCTTGAGCTAAGATTTTTTTTTCTTTTTTTGGCAGGAAATGAGTAGGGTTTGTAGTAATGGCGTTTTAATGTGATTGATGCTTCAATAAATATCGATTATACGAATGGAAGAAAGATTTTTTTTATGGCCGTTTTTATTATTATTGTTATTATCTTTAAATTTGCTGAATCAGTCGATGTTAGGTTTATGAGCGCTAGTAACGATGGTCTAATTAATAAATTGGAATCAAGAGGTTAATGTTTTCCATTAGTTAATTTAAAGTTTTTTAATAGATGTTTTGTTTGTATTGATTTTGGGTTATTAGTGCTTTGTTTTTGATTTTTTTCCGAATTTAATGAAGTCTTAAATTTTATTTCTACTAAAAAGAGTTTTTTTTTACTTTTTTTTAAATTTATAAGTCGGGGTTTAATGATTTTTTAGTTTTTTAAATTTTTTTTTCTTTGATTTTTATAGGTTTTTTAAGTGTGGATATTCAGGGAGCTCGAGGCAATTACGGCCTTCTGGATCAAGTTGCCGCTCTTCATTGGATTCAGGAGAATATACACGAGTTCGGTGGTGATCCCAGAAATGTAACTTTGTTTGGACACGATTACGGGGCTGCGTGTGCCAACTTTCTTATGATATCACCTGTAACAAGAGGTAAGTCGAGTTGAAAATAAGTAGAGCAATTTGTGTAATTTCGTCGTTCGCGAGAAAAAAAACTCAAAAAATAAAAACAACAACCTTAAATCTTGTTATTACGATAAGAAATGTTGTATAATTAAAAAAAAAATAATTATCTTAATTATATAAAATGGAAAAAAAATTCCCTTGTTGACAGAAAAGAAAATTATCTTTTTTTCTTTCGTTCTTTTCTTGACGGTCTTCATAATCAACCTAAGTAGAGTAGTTTGGTAAATGGTTGCCAAGTAATTGGTAGATTAAGAAGCTTATCTGCGAAAATCTCATTCCTCTCTGATTTTAAAACCCCCTCCTTTTTCTCCTCTAGAAAAGTGAATTACGACTTGAATAATCTTTTCCTTCTTCCTTGTCTCGCGTCGACTTGTTTTCAAACTTAATGGAATTACTTATATATATTTATACCTGAGGATATGTTCTCACTGATGTACGAGCAATTTTGTGCACAGCACTGATAAACGAGTTGTTTGTTTGCTGTTGTTTTAGCTTCAATTATCATTAGGAAATTGATCGCGCTTTTGTCGTTCTTCCATTTTTCTTGAATTTTTAAATTTCTCTCGAAACGTGGTATATTGCGGTTGAAAGTGATGCAAGAATTTAATGAATATTTGCATTCCATACTCTTTCTACCCGTAACACTTTCGAATTCAGTGAATGTCTTCACTTAATGTTAGCCCTGACGTTCCGATGTCACGGTTTAAAGGCGTAAAGGTGTGTAATAATATCTACGCAACCGATAAATATTTATGTACCGGCTGGATTGAATGGAAAAAAAATTCTATTTGGTTTTATTCAGGTTTAAGTAATAATTTTTTTTCGTGTTTTTCTGGTTATGCGATTGGATTATTTGGAACGAAAGCAATTAGGTAATTGCATGACTCGGTCGCAAATAAAACAAAATCATAGGGGCAACGGTTGAGTCCGCACGTAGTATATCATCGGAAGTTTAACTTTAATCGATGATTAATGAAACACTGGTGGCACGGAACAGTGCAACTGGCTATTTATCTTGCGGCCATTGGTGAATAATAACCGTTGAGATACGGTTTAAACTTGTTAAGTGTTTTCGTACACAAGTTTGACATCTCGGTTGCAAACTAAAAACAAGAGGTTCAATGAGCTTGACTTAATTACTTTTTTTATTTTAATAGAACATGAAATTTTGAAGTTTCGGTTCGTGAGATAATTATTTGAGCTTTAAACAGAAATTGAAATTCAAAGGAGATGATCAACGTATCAAAGAAAATATTCCACTTTCTAATTAATAAACTAATTTACCGAACCATCAGATTTAATGAGATTAAATCCGGAGTTTTCATTTTTACCCCGAGTGCCAAACAATATAAATAAATAATAAAAGGTAACGTTATTAATATTAAATTTTTATTTTTAAAAACAAACGACAATGTGAAAAAGTTTGTCTTATTAGTTGCGTACATCTTAAGACGCATTGCATTATGCAGATTCGCTCGCACTGTTTAAAACGCGTGAGTAATTTTAATTAAACGACCAAGTTTGTTCTCTCATTAGTAATAGTTGCATTTTATTGCGGGTTGATGAAACATTCTGACCCCAGCGCATTGCAATTATTCTTGGAGTTGAAGCTATACCTGGTGCGCTGCTAATTATTTTTCTTTGGAACTCGTGTTTATTATGTGGAGTTTGAACCCGAGGAAAGAATCGACGAGCTTTGATTGGATAACAAGACTAGCCGTAAGATCTTTTGGCACACGAGTCTGATTCCAATCAAATGATGCGAGCGGGCAAATGATCTTGAAGTATGTTTGGCGTGCGAGAGGGGAGTTTCCAGGTGACAGTCACACCTGTCCTCTCGAATCTGTTGATTGGTTTGATTGATACGTGAAAAGAGTGATTGGTGGGATGAAGGACCCTTTTCCTCTGGCGACCAACTGGCGCCGTGTCTATAAGGTTAATTAGTTGAGTGATGACAACTTTAATCTATCGATTTCGGGCGCTGCGAGACTGGCGTTTCATATCGCTAAAGGAGATGGTGATGTGATGGTTTAATTTAATACAAAGTCGAAGTTGAATTATTGCTTCGTATTGCAACAAGCTGTGCCGCCAACTTCTCTGTATTGCGGATAAAACTTCCGAGGCGTTCGTAGAAAACTTCATTGATTGTTGTAAGTAAATATTGGATTTGCACGTTCGAGTTGTGTCAACATCGACTTATATGTAAAATTAAAATTTGATGGTTTAAAATTTCCTATCTCTTCAATTGTTATCGTAACGTTTAAATAGAAGATTTATCTACATTTTTTGAAATATTGAAACTACCTGGATAGAATTTCAATAGCAAACTATTGAATGCGATGAAACATTCTCTTGAAAGCATAAATTTCCCGATTAAACTTTAAATTCGATGTACACGTACGAAAAAGTGTTTAAACCGAATCGCAGAACACTAAAAGTTTCAATACTATTGATTTTTGATTTTCTAAACCAAATTGCGCTCTTTTTTCACTCTAACAAACCGAGGGAAAATCATTTTGTTAATATTTGATCGAATCTGTCTTATTTCGGCGAATTCTGGATACTATTTGGAGTTTAAACTTAAGAGATAAATGGTCCAGGTTGTAGGTGAATTAGCCTTTTTCAGAACGCGATCTGGCGAGACAATGGCCGCGCCCAGTGCTGTTTCAAAACGAGGCAATAGGTGGTTACCCTCCAATCCTA
>JAQIXT010001700.1:0-14082 GCA_034700445.1 Stenotaenia linearis
GATGGTAGGGTGTTTGGAAAATCAGGAAGCATCTATTGATTTGGCACTCGCCACGCCAACCTTGCACCTGTCATCCTGCCAGCGTGCCTGCCAATCACACCCCAACACATGTTTGCGAGCAAGGATTGCCAGTATTCCATTCCTCGAGGGGGATTTTCTCAATTTGTACCTCCAAAGTAATTGATCATCCGCAGCAGTCAATCGACTCACAATTTGTTTTGCGGAAAATAAAATGGAAAAAAAAAATAAAAATAAAAATGAATTGTTTTTTTTCTCTCTCTCGGCAAATCGTTTATCTGCTGTATCCATCAATTTTTTTTCGATTCGTACGCAACATTTTTTCTCACCGAAAGAATTTCTATCTAATCGACTTTTGATCTGTTTTTAAATATTGATAATTGAGATTGGCGGCGCTTTTGGAATTTTGCGGCAAACGCAATCCATTTAACGATTGAGGTAGCAGTGCAAATTCTTTCCGGTGACTCATTTTACATTTGTTTCTCTTTCATTAACTCGCAATTAATCCGATCCTATAGGAAACAAAAAAGAAAAGCACTAGTGAGTATCAGAGCTGCCTGCTTCCTTTAATTAACTTCTACGCCAGTCCAAATTGTTCGACTTTTATACGAGTCTTGACACTAAAACAGAAAAGAGCAATTGTACTTAAAGGTTCTTCTTATACGGCTCATGAAGCATCCAAAGTCGTGGATTCGACGCGTTTAAAACCGAATATGGGTGGAAGAAAAAAAGTGGAGGGCTGCTCAATTACAAACGCACCACTCACTCACGCGCACGAAACAAATAGGATTAATAGCATTCACGCACAATACGCGGCTTTCGTCTTAATCTCCGTTTTTAATTGCAAAATTCTCCCCTTTTTATTGCACATCTTGGCCGGAAATTTATCGACTCGGAGTTTGACACCTTTTCGCCATTCCTCAAAAGGCTCCTCTCGAGATTCGCCCTCTTTGGTACCTACTTTGAAAATACTTTTTCCCTTTAGAAGCCAATACGAGCGCGTTGACACGGGGATCGCGAGTGGGGGATGGACCAGATTCAATTTAATGCTGGGGAGAATCTCCTGAGGGTAAAGCAAAGAAAGAAGTGCGGGGGAGTGATAAATTACAAACTGCCTTTACGTGCCGACGTTTCGAATATCCGTTTCCACCTGACGTCGAACCCCCCAGACACCTTTGTTTCGTCGGCGGAGAAATCTTAAAACCTGGCAGGGGCGATGAAGTTGTCATTTTAATTCGCGCAGCACAGACAATGCCAAGAAGCCGAGTTACTTTAATCCCCTTATGGAAAATCGGATTAAATATTAAAGGAGGATCGAGGAGGGGAAAAAACTGACAATTTTCATTTTCTTCCAGCGCGGCAAGTAAATTAAAACTTTCGTCAAATCTCCTCTTCTCGGGATTAAGACGTTGGTTTCGTGCGAAGAATTAAAAAAGTCAGATTACGCGTTACGTATTCCCGAGTTCGACTATTATCAATGCGGTTTTGCATCCAGAACAGCTCGCTCTTGTTTGTATTAAAAAAAGTAAAGGTTAAAAAAAGACGATGAGAGAGAGAGGGGGAAAAAAAATTGGCTCGACGTACCGGTTCGAAGGAAATGACAAGTCTCCTCACTCATCTCCCAAGATGCAATTTATCTCAAACAAATGACTCCGAACACAAGAAGCATCTAAGAGATCGGTGTAGCGAAAGATGCTGCGATCGTAACCGACCCTCATAACTTTGCGGAATCACAAATTGCTCATTTTTGATTGGCGATAACAGCGGGAAGAAGGGAAAAAAATCGTTTTTAAGAACCCGTATGTCTGTATTTTCCCTTTTGTTTCGAGTCTGAGAAAGAAAGGAGGAAGGTCGAGTCAAAGGTAAAGAAAAGAAGGAAAAAAGTATATTGTCCAAACGGAGGAGTTGAGAATCCACTATTGACACAGGCAACCCGCTAGTGGACAAGATAAAAAAGAGAAGTAAACAGTCTATTGATTCGACCACCATATATATATATATACGTATACGGTACGTAGGGAAAAAAAGGAAGAAAGAAAAAAAAAGACCAACGACCTCCGAGTTATCGGAGCAAACGAGCGATATTTAAAGGACGCGTCTATCGCGATTCAATTAAAAGCGCTTTTGTCTCGGTAACTCGGCCGAATCAGTGTTTTCCAATACAAATGAGGCATGTAACGGCCGGAGCGAAGGGACGAAATCAGACTGGAATTTACGTTAATTAAAGAAAATAAATAGGAAATTGTTTGACGACTTTTTTTTTACACGACGATATTAGAAAAGATTGGATTAAAGCAATAATCATCGAGTCAAGCATTTTCGTGCACTCAACTTAATGCACGTAGAACGCAATTATCCCATTTTCTTAGAAAACAAGACTAAGTCGGGTGTCGTATAAGAGCTTAAGAGGAAAACATCCTTTTCTCGCATTCGAAATGCGTGTAAAAATTCAACGAGGCTACAATTACTTATTCATAATTCCCTCGATGCTCGCCTTCCCTCCCCCCAGTATCAAGCTATCGTCCACGGGCTTTTAACTCGACTTCACTTTGTGTTTGCGCATAAGCCGATGCCATTAGGTGCACCTGGCATCCTGCTTGGCAGCAAATTGTTGCTTGTCTCGCTGTTTATGTGAATCCAATGAGTCATTAAGTCTCATTACCAAATGATTTAAGCACTGCCGTACGTGTGGCCCCCACTCGTCCGACGAGAAGTGGGAGGAAAAAATGGGTCGTTAAATAATCAAAAAGCGGGTGCGACTTGTAAACAAGGCTTCATCGAAGCCACTTTGAACAAACTAAATTAATGACCCTTAAAAAGAAATAAACCTGTTCGCTTTAAAGAATGAAACATGTATTTTGCATTACACTTTTCACCTTTACTTATCGATTCCCTCTTTTCCTTTCTTTTATATATAATCTTAAACTAGCGCCGTCTGCCCGAGAAACTCGTGTACGTAATCAGATTATACCGTGCAGAAAAGAAGGGAAATTTATGCCTCTTACGGTGGGGAGAAAAGTATCGACTAATTAAAACGATTTCGACTGTCCACACGCTCGAGTTAAAAGGTTTGTGAGTTGGCAGCTCGTTTCATTATGCGACTTTAATCTCTCGTGTGTCCATACTTGTGCGAGTAATCATAAACAATTTTCCCTCCCATTTCCTCCTCTAAATGAATCGAAACGCACAGCGGCAAACCCTTAATGGCAATCATTATACACACACTGAACACACATCTCCTGAGCTGCAAACTCGTTCGGTTGGAGAGTGCACCGCAGGGGTCATCACATCCGAGCTGTGCCACCGACCACCACCGCCGCCTTGACCTGTGATGTCCACTGTATTCTGACATATTTCAAAGGCAGCAGATAAGGAGTGGTGTGGGACCTTTTGTGTGCACCATCGTTCCGACGCCCAATGCCGAGATAGACTGCTCACATTAGGCCGCCGCATGATCCACATACCAAATGGACACTGCGCGACGCGAGACAAAAGCCAAAGGGAAACGTCAACTCGCGACTCAACCTCGCGCTTTCATAACTCGCACCGGAAAACATCTCGCTCTTCTTAACAGTAATAGAATACGTGACGTCTGCGACCGAGGGTAATTGTCTCCCATTCGCTTCGAATCTGGAAAAATTGCATTTTTACAAAGAAAAAGAAAAACCTTTTCCACGTCCATCAAATGTAGATATCGGTCATTTTATGCGACCACAAACTCACAAAGCGATTTCGTTTTCCGATACACGTAAAAAAGAAACCCTTTTACTTTTTCAAACGTCCTCCCTCTTTCTGCTTTTTAAAACCTAATAAAATAGAATAAAATAAAAAGCATAGGGAGAAAAAAATTACATCCCAATCTAAATGGGATCATTGCAAATTCTCTTTTACAGGCAAAAACTGCTCAAAAAGCATTTCCTTTATTTGTATAAGCAAATTTCCTCATCTCGACGACGAAAAAAAAAACCGTTCAATTTATGCATTAGATCTAGTCAAACGTCAACCTTAACTTCATTTGTTTTTCGACGAAAAAAGAAATATTCAATTTTCAATTACAATCCAATGGACTAAAGAGTCTTTGCAATTTTTTTCTCGTTTTCTCTTCGTGGATAATTCATCCGACTTTTTCTCCATGTTTTCTCGAGGCCGGAGGTAACTAATGCTTTCATCAGTCTGCTTGTGTGTGTGTGTGCGTGTTTCAAACTCCAGGTAAAATGGTTGCAAGCACAAGACCCATTAGAGACTCTTTTAAGGTTTCGGTTCATTCCATGTCCCTCTAATGTTATTTTTTCCCCCTTTTTTTTCCCTCGCTCTTTTCATCCTTCCTACTATTGTTTTTTTTTTCTTTTGTTCTTCTTCCTTGGTATCTAACAGCAAATGAAAGACCATGAAATGCTTTTATCCCCATTGGCAGGAAAGCCAGAAGATTGAATTTGAAAATCTTCCATCCCGACTAACTGCAACAGAAACCTTTCTGCCCTTTCCATCACGGACTGCTGAAAAATGTGCGCCACACCTACTGTACACACTCCGAGAAACTTAAAAAATTGCTTAGTTGGCACCTTATTTCTCGCTCTTCATTTTTTTTCCCTCGTTTTTCCATTCCTGCAAAATTTTTTTTTTTCCTTTCCTCTGCCTCACTTTTTTTTCTTCACACCGGCAATTTCGAGGTTTACGATATTTTTCCTTTGTAATTATATTAAATTGAAAAAGAAATTCAGACTATAATTCATTATTATTAAACGACCGCAATTAAGTTTCACTTATTTATTAATTTTTTGTGTGTTTAAAACCGAGGTTATAATGCAAATTGAATCGTAGCGTAATGTGCTAAGTTTGCCATAAAGGCGTGGCTTCACTTTCCATTTAGTGTAAATGCATGGCCTATTAATTTTACATGACCCAACCCTGAATTTGCCATAAGTTTTATCAACTGGTGGACAACGTTGCAGCAACCTGGCGTCTCATTTCTCTCTGTCCGATCGCTCTCGCACACAAATTCATCTCGCTTGATTAAGTGCGAAACTTGCATCATCACCTCTTTTCGGTCCCCTCGAGACGTTTCTGTAGGTTTATGAATTTCCTCATCATCGGTCGAGAAAGAAAAAAAATCTTTCACTTAATAAAGATGGCGGAGCAAATAATTTACGACCGCAGTCGACACGCACACTTACACGGCAATTAATAATATTCAAATCCAAGTGCGAATCCACCTTTTAATGGCACCCGCAATAAATGCGTGCGTTACAATTAGGAAAATGGGGTAAAAGCAAAAGAGGAGGAAATTTAAAAGGCAAGGTGAAACGCCGTCGGTCATCCATTTCGCTCGTGATTACTCTCTTAGACAAGTTTATTGCATCCAACGAATTATTCCCACGTCCCCCGATGGGCAGCTCGTGCCACGCCAGTCTCCCGAGGACGATTCTTGCCCGTCTCATAACTCTTGTCAACAAACTCTCTCTCTCTCTCTGGAGACGGAAGTAAACTTTACGAATATGTGGAATGCGTATTAAATGCACGTGCACGTAGAAAATTAAGAGTTGGTACGGAGAGCGAGGCGATCGGTAATCCCCGTACTCTCCAAGCTGTCATCTTCGCCTCATCTCTTTACCACAGGGCGGTTTATGAGGAGGAGGAGAGAGCAAAACTAATTCCTTCCACGTCTTGCGAATAAACAATTATTCTAATTAACTGCAATTCCTTCTAATACCCGACCCACCTCGCCTCCTCGCTCGCTCGCTGTCAGCCACCTCTTCCTTCTATTTTGAATATTAAGTTCAATGATCAAAGACTTTGGTGGGATTTGCATGACAAATTAAAAATACTCGCAAAAATTATCTCTCTCGGATAAATATTTATCATCACTCCCGCTCTCGGCTCTCACTCATTCCGTGTGTAAATTACAACAAACTCGCCCAGCCACTGATGGCTTATTGATTGGCCTACAAAATACACCGCCCAAACTCCCCTCTCGCTCTCGCTCTCTCTCTAGTCACGCATGATGTCAGCAAAGTCGTTTCATTTTGTGACGTGTGTATGACACGAAACATCCTGGCGAAGAGAAGAAAAAAAAATCAAACCGAGTATGAAATGTATGAAATGGCCAACACGCACTTTTAACCGTTTCTTTCGAAAGAGACTTGCCTACTTTATATTAATTACGTCTTCCGGTTTGGTTTGTGCGGACTTGTTTGCTTTACTTGTTTCGCCCACAAATTTTGCGCATAATGTCGACTGAATTATGGATGAAAGAAAATAAATTGCCATTTGATTAAAAGCCGTGCATGGCAAATGATGACAAGAGGTGCATCAGATAAAGGGGTCGAGTGAGACATTCATTAATTGTTTTCATTAGCCAATTTGCTTCACAGTTAGCTACGAGACATTAGGGTTGGCAAAGTGAAAGCTTAGCTATCAACAATTTTCAGTGGACGCACATTAATAATGTAAACACAGCACTTTTGTCAAAATTAATTATGCAATCAAAATACATTTCATTTTCTCTTCCTTTTAATTTTAATTACCAATTTCGCTCGCAAGTCGAGAGAAAAGAAGAGAAAAAAAAAATTCAATTTGCGATTGATTTTGCCAAAACCAAAAACATAACTCAGCAAAGAATGGATCGAGCAGACAAGTGTATCAAATCAAGAAAAGGATCATTCAATTTTTGTCGTTCTGAATATTTTCTCTTTTTTCTTCCTCCTCTTTCATACACTCGTATCATCAGTCAGCAGACAGAAAGAACGATACGCCCTTTTTACCATAATAATAACAACACTCGGCCATACTTTAAATTTTCCATCTGTTTTTTTCTTCCTCTTTTTTAATAGGCATAGAGATTGAAATGGATGAATGACTGGGAATTTCCAATGAGCAAAAAGAAAACTTGGGATCCACATATGAAATGAAAAAAAAAAAAAAAAAGACGGAAGACGGTTGGGGTTAGGAAGAGAAAGAGAAAAAAAAAGACTCGAGTGAATACAACTCACCTCAAATGGAATTCTTTTCATGTTTCAAAGTCCTTTACTCCTTCCTCCCATAAATGTAAATGCTAATTTATGGAAAAGAAAGAAAGGAAAGAAAAAGTCTATCGTTTCAACGGCAGACAAAATTCACCGATAAGACCAAGTGCCAATTTTTCCTCTTATTCCCTTTTTTCTTGGAAAAGTCAAAGTTTTTTTTATAAAAAACAAAAAAACAAACGTTATTCCATGTTTTCGCTTTTTGTTACAAGCTCGACGCCGCTGGGACCTCAGTCGATCGACGAGGTCGCGTCGTACGAAACAATCACTCTCATGCTAATTTCGGATGTATAATTGTGAGGGAGAAATATCTGTTTCTCATAATATTACATTTTTTCGCCGTTTCCTTCGAATTGAAGCAATTTCAATTTCATTACGCATCGGATTCCATATTCCGTGTGGGCACCCTTTCAAACAAAAGAGAAAAAGCAAAAGAAATGGGAAAACTTGACTCAATGAATTTCGTCGGTGTTGATGTCATCATCATCGTGTGCGTTACTTCCCCCTTGCTGAATGCACAATCACGACATTCTCCGGGTCCCACGTAAGACAAAAGGATCATGCAATATCTCGTCCTGCATAGTAATCACTACACAACTCGTGCACTTTTTCCGTTACGGGATCGCGAATACACGAACAGATGTAGGAAAAAATGAAAAATATTTGTCTGTTAAAGCAGAATTTGACAAGAGTGGAATTGCAAATGCGAGAAAGTTGGGTTGATTTGTCAAGGCCACTTTTTAGTAGAAGCCAATCTAGAGAAGGAAGGCGAGCCATGTATACATCAATGAATTATACATGGCTTTGCGGGCAGCGAGAGCTGGCTGAATTGTAACTACCAACCTCCTAACGGTATCTTAAGACCGCGTGTGTGCTTGGCTGATGCAATTTTCAAAACCGAAGGCGCCCACCTCACACATTCGGCTGATTTATCTCGATGCACAAAATTCTACTCGCCTTCTATTAAGGGAAGCCACTGACGAAAAAGTTTGCAGCTCACACGTTCGCCCTCCCTCTCGGTCCCTCGCAAGGGGCACGAGAGGATGATTTCATTCCCGACACAACTAACGAGGAGCAATTCCCACGGTGCAGCAGGGAGGGAAGTAGAACCGAGTGCGAATGGAACCAGCAGCAAAAAAAGAGAGGAAAAGACAGAAATTGTCTCTCGATTCGATATATTCACACAATCCAACTACTTTTTTCTCTCTCGTTTTGCTCCTAATTTATTTCCGTGCGTTTAATTTTTAAATCCACAAAGCTCTCGATGCAGGATTCGTGTTTTTTTTAAAAAGAAGGAAGAAGGAAAATGAAAATATATAGCTTCGTTGCAGTTAACTATTACAATAATTAGAAAGCAATGTCGAGCTCGGTGCGTATGACCAATATATGGCACAAAGATGATTCCTCTCCAGAGTGAATTTTAGAGAAGGCCTTCTGCCAAAATTAGCCCGTAAAAGCGCTTATCTCAATTCGAGTTGGAAATTTTCCATTGGCCTCGCTGGGGAAATAAAATAAGAAGCCACCTCAATTTCTGGCATGACGAGATCCTCCTCGTGCAAACTTTAATCGAAACCAAACGAATCACCATGTGTGCACAATTCTTGTAATGTAAATAAAATCTTTGGCTTTCGAATAGGAAATTGCGAGATTCTCTGGGGAAAACAAGTCGAAAATTATCAATTTTCTCCACTTATCCCATTCTGACGTCGCTACTTCAATATCCTTCTTTAATACTTCGCAGATTCTCATCTCATTTCCACCTCGCGTCGCAACGAATTATCTTAAACGTTGTTACGTTTTATAATAACGAAACGTAATAATTCAATACGTCACCCCTTTACTCGTCGTCGAACGCGTGACACTTTTTTTTTTTCTCGTCGGAAAAAAGGGGAGAGAACGCGCGCGCGCGCGTACTTATCAAATTTCCGATAGTTTCGGCTAGGGAGTATTAGGTTTAAATTAATGCGGGCTAATGTAGATAACTCGGTTATAATGATTTTTTTCAACTTAACTCCATTATAAGTTTTTAATAAATTTAAAAAAAAAAGTGACTGAATCGATTTGTTCGCGCTTTAAATTCTAACCGGATTAATTAGAGGAATTAATATTTGTGCGATTGTATCGACTCAACCTCGGTACGGTTGAGTATCGATCCAAAAGAGTTTTCGAGACAGAAGCAGCAACAGATATTGAAACTTGTTGATTTGTAAACCAATATCCAGCTGAAAATGATGCCAACTCTCGCTCATCTGGCCAAGGATCTGGCCCTTCGCCCAATCACTTAACTCGGCCGCCCTTTTCTTCGCCGACCATACAAGCCGGCAATGGACACACCGGTCATCCAATACTCAAAGC
Source organism: Stenotaenia linearis (assembly GCA_034700445.1). Classification (NCBI taxonomy): domain Eukaryota; kingdom Metazoa; phylum Arthropoda; class Chilopoda; order Geophilomorpha; family Geophilidae; genus Stenotaenia; species Stenotaenia linearis. The sequence goes on from JAQIXT010001700.1 coordinate 9,396, forward strand.
TTTTCCTTCCCCATTTAAACAGAGCTCTACACCACGTTTTAAACACGAATCAATAGGAATCTGAGGTCGACTCCACTGCGCGGCACGAGGGTGAGGCGGCAAAGCTCTGGCAGTGTGTACCCACCACTTCATTTCGCTATACCTGAAGAAGTTGATCAAGACATTGCTTGTTTACACTGCTGTTTAAAGATTTAATTGTACGTGCAACGCATCATTAATCATTTAAAGTGTGCGCGATAAACTGCTTAATTGCAACCGACCGATTTTTCTTTCTCATTTTTATTTTCCATTCGTTTTGCGAGGACGGTGATATTTCTCGACATTCCACGAGCGGCTTTTATCTGAGAAAGAAGAGAAGAAGTGACCATAACTCAAGATAACCCGTGAAAAAGAAGTCGGCCACAAAATTAAACACGAGGACGAGTCGGGGGCAGGTCTAAGTGCGTCCACCATTCCTCTCGTTCACAATGACTCGTCCAAGTCAGCTCGACTCCTGCTACGTGCCACAGCTGCACAATAGGTGTCGAGGTGGACAACACGGCCACATCATAAATCCAGATCTCCTCTCCTCGTCGGCGTCGCATCCAGCCTAATAAATAAGTCGGTCTCGGAGCATCGAGATGATTCTTTACACTACACACAAACACAGCAAACTCCTTTGAGTCGCAGCTCTTTTACGACGACATTCGCCAGGAATCATCACAAAAATGTCACATTTAAATCCCAAACACGCCACCACCATCGTTTTATCTGTCGGTTGGTCAGCGGCCAAAAGCGCTATTTATGACGAATATCCTTCTCGCTGACCCCCTAAGTAATGGCCGAGAACTGTCCTCGACGATCGTTTGGGGATTTTCGACACCCCACTCGCCAACTATTCCACTAACCGGCAAGAATAACCAATCAGTCTGTTGCTTCGGCGCGTCCAAAACACTTTGAAAACGAGCGCCGACACACATTCGGGCTCAAATTGGCTTCGAGAAAAAAACTTGTTCGCCTCACTGGAATCGACAAAACAAAACTTTCGCACCGAATGAATTATAAAATCCATCCCATCCACTCGAATCCCGAGGGACGCATTTAAAAACTGACGACCTTATTTGTCTAACGTGTACGTCTCGTTGCTTCCCTCATCTCTTAGTGGAAAATGTACCGGGTACCCTCTTAGGCTGCAGAAATTTCCCACGAGAATTCTCCCTTCTTACCACCACTTCAATTGGTTATCCGAGGAATATTGCATTAGAAAAGATGGAGTAGCAGGAGCCATTAAAATTTGTTTTAAACATTTCATTTCGCCCGTCAGGCAGCATTAGTCTAATTAAGCAAAATTATATAAAATTCAGCTCACTCGCGCACTTCAATCTCCAAAGTCGTTTCTTCTTTAAGGAGACATTTTTTTTTCTTTTTCATCTCGCCTTGATAAATTTTAAGGGGTTAATCCCATCACGTTACGCATTGCTCGTAATTAATACCTTATATTAAAAAAAGATAATCCACTCGAAGCAAAGTTCGGGTTACTCTACCGTAATTGATGGTGCGCAATATCGCTGCCCTGCAACACCCGAGACGACGGCAGTCGAGTTCTGGTCGGCGGGAAAGGGAAGGAAAAGGCGCAATATCGAAAATTAATTTAGATGGAGTCTCGATACACCCACCCCTACTGCTACTTCCCTTAAGCCACGTGTGCAGTGTGTTGCGTCACCCTGCAGCGACACGGCGCACAACACCGCACCAGCGACCGATAACGCTATCAATCTGCAGAGGAAGCTCTCTTACCTCGCTTGGTTTTCTCGAGTCAATATATTTTTTATCACGACGCCAGGAAATTAACTCGCTCTCACTCTTTACTCGTTTGTCCACCGACCACACCAAACGCAAACAACGTCGCATAAACACGATATTAATATTTATTTGTAGGGCTGCAACTCGATTAAAAACTTTTAAACATTAAAATCAATTGGAACGAGGCAAAAGCACATCGATTTTTATCAGCTCTTTTTGCGTCGCGAGGAGGGAAAAAATTATTAAATACATGAAATTTCAAATCCTTTTACGTTTCGTCAAAGGAGAATTAGAGAGAAGAGGGAAAAAAGCGGCTTTTCTATGTTGACTGTGCAGCTATTGGCAAATAGTATGAGGTGAGAGATAGTATCATTTGCTAAGGTTTGATGGTAGGAGGAGGAGGAGAAAAAGAGGGGAAAAAAATCGAATCCAAAGAGCCAACCAAGGGTAAAATTGTAACGTCTTTCTGTACTGATAAGCTGTCGACACGAACGCCTTTAATACTTCAAACGGATAAAAGAAAATCAACAGAAGGAAAACACACGATTATGGACAGCAAATCCCGAGCAAATCTTCTTTTCCTCTCATTCCTTTAATCACATTTCCAGCCCGTTCCATTTTTTAAATATTTTTATAAAAAGAAATATAAAAAAAAAATTAATTACTTTTTCAACAAGTTCTCGAAGTCATGAAAAGTGGAATTAAAAAAAATATTTTCTTCCATTTAAGAAACGAAGTCTCGAGTGATCATAAAAAATTTAAAATGATTTTTTTTAAAATCATTATAAAGTCCTAAAGATCCATCGATCTTTGTTAAATTTTCTAACTTAATGGAAATGTCCAAAGGGAATGTAAACGAGGCTCGGTCGTTATTAGACTATTAGCGACAAACCAATTAAGTGTCTTATTTTGTGTTTCCATGCGATGGTCGATGACGAATCACCTTTTCTTGTTGCTGCTCCAACCGTCGGTCGGTCGGCGGATCCACATTGCGCACGAAGCAAATTATTCAGGGGTCGAAGGGGGTCATGTATACACTGAATATAGGATGGTTGTCAAGCGCAGCTGCTACGATTTTCGATTGAAATGCGCATGCGGCAGCTCCAACACACAATGCCGTGTAGTTTCTGCAGTTTGTTATAGTTTCACGTAACCAATGACCTAAATGTTTAATGACTTGGCTATTTAAAATTGATTTTCTTCCACTTGTTTTCAATTTAAGTACTTTTTAAAAGACAAAAATATCGGGGTTTAATGTCTAATAAACCTAAAGTGGATGGCTCACGGAGGGTTTTCGTCCAAAAGTCGATGAAAAAAATACGTCTTAATTCTCTCGACGTCGTACACAACAAACCTCTAATCAATTACTCTTTTTAAACGTCAACTGCCTTATAGATTTTAATGATTGTTTTTATGGTTTCTAAACAATAAAATACCTTTAGCTCAGAGACCCAACCTCTCCATCTTGGGAGAGAGGGAAAAAAGAAAAAAATTTTCTGCTTACACCAATTTCGACTGTGCCTGGGGCCCAATGAACCTCAATCAGGCCGTGCGAGTTTCCATTAGGAGAAATTCAGCGAGTAAACAATTTTTGCTATTTTTAGCGCGTAAAAAATATGGTTACGTTAACAGGTGTTGGAACGGTGGTATTTAGAATGGTAAAAAGATTGGGGAAATCGATCGCGATGAAGGATAAGACGTTGCGTCGTTTATAACCGCAACTAAACGAACAAGTTGCGAAAACTTAAAAATGGTCTTTCGTCTAGAACAAAGTGTACGAGTTTATTGGGCGTGCAATGAACATTTAGAGCTTGGCAAGTAATTCTGCCGAGATTAGAGGAGGCTCGATGAACAGCTGTGGCAAAAGTGTAAGAAATAGTTGAAAATTTGGTAATTGCTAAAAATTTTCTTCTTCTTCTTCTTCTTTGGCACTTATTCAAGGAAGACGAGACTTTTTCACTTTAAAAGTGATCTCTTTGACGAAGATAAAAAGAAGCAAGGTGGCAGATGGTGGGAGCTTGTGTTATTTGAACGCATTTTTCACGCATCTACAAACTCAAACTAGTGCAAGTGCAAAAGTGTAAAAGCAATGGCACCGGAGGAATTTTGCAATTTTCCATGCAGTACGTTCACCTAACACCTTTAAATAAAAAAAAAAATAAATAAAATAGAAAAGAAAGAGTTTTTCCTTTTTTTTCCGAGAAAACTTTTTCCTCCAACTCGGCTCTGCAGCGAAAAAAAAATCGAGGCGCACGAGTATTAGAAAACATTTCACATCGTCACACAAATTAACTTTACAACCCCCCCAAAAAAATATTAAAATTCCAGTTTTAAAGTTTTGCCCGCCTTTTTTTATAATGAAATGATGAATGATTTTCGAGTGGGTTTAAATGTTTACCCAAAAGGAAGGAACGTACCGAAGTGAAATGGACTGATAAAACAAATTGAAAACACTTCCATCTCCGCACAAATACATTCACTCACCTTAGACTCATCACCCCTGCTTTGTCATTTCCCCCTACTCCGCATTTCCCTTCCACAAACCACAAAATCGTCGAGCAATCACCGAATGTGTTTGGACCTACATCACTACACTTGTCAGGGCGCACGAGGGAGACGAGCGGCGGGCGGAAATACAATCATGTCACGTGATAATTGAACGCAAGACATCCGTTGGAGAAAAAAAAATAGTCAAAATCCCAACGACTGTCACCCCAAAACGAGGTTAAAGTCCTATTAGGTTTAAAAACCGAGTCGAAATGTCGAAACATGGCGAGATTTCAAATGTTGAGAATTGCAACACGTGCGTCTAGTTTTGGAATTAACTTTTCTACACTTAAAATGAAAAGCAAACAAAGAGCGGCGTCGTTTTGTTTGTTGTGGAATTAAAGAAAAAAAATAAGGC
>JAQIXT010001701.1:0-14079 GCA_034700445.1 Stenotaenia linearis
ATCAGTGTAAATCAATAGTAAATCAGTGTAAATCAATAGTAAATCAGTGTAAATCAATAGTAAATCAGTGTAAATCAGTGTAATATTTCAACCCTTCGAGAGGTTCAACATAGAGGAAAATGGTTTACGGAAAATCAAACCTTTGATTTCCATCAATTTAAATGATTTCATTTGATTATAATGTGATTTCTAGTGATTTCTATTATTTCTCGTGTTATTTTCATAATTTCCTTCAATTTTCTGCAATTCTGATTTCATCATTTTTATGATTTCCTGGGATTTATAAATGAAAATCAAGATCTGTACAAGATTTCCTGCAAACCTTCAACTTCCACTCCTAACCTTCTACACTCCATCCGACTCCAAACACCACCAACATTCCCTTTTCATTCAAAACCATCAAATCCAATCCCCTCCACCATTACTTCCTCCATACTTCTTTCACAACCAAATGCCACTTTGAGTTTGTTGATCCCAAAGCAAACAAGTAGCACATGATGGACTATACCACATATCCTTAGCTACTGGCCTTTTTCTTATTAAATTGGGCCAAATCTGTCAACTTTAAGGTTGAATGATACTTCTTTAAATTTCAAAAAAAAAAAAATCTTGCCTACAGGCTGAATAAATCCTTATTGCACTTGCATGAGGAACTTGTGACTGCCTTAGGAAGAAACAAACTTTTTCTTCTTTCTAGGTGTAGTATTAACTTCAATTGTTGTTATTACCAAACAGATTTTGGCTAATGGTAGGTAGAAATGAAGGTGTAAGTTGGCGTGACAAATCCTGAATGGGTCTTTTGGCTCGAGAGTTGATTGACATTGGTATCAACATGGTACACAAGATTATTGATGACCGTGGTCATGAATGGGATTTGCATTTCAAAGTAAGACAGATGGAAGTAGTGACTTTGGCTATTTCCAGGGGTTCTTGCACCGAAAGACATCTCATTTGTCATTTCAAGCTTGTTTGTTACTCACTATGGAAACATGACAAATTGTTCGTAGAAATGGTAAGTGAGGTATTGAATGAATAGAATGATTTAACCGGTCTTCGCGTAGTCGGATATGTTTTAAACAACTTACGCGTGATCTTCTTTAAGCAATCTATATATTACTCTTAGGACTCTGTCTGTCTGTCTGGACCCTGATTGGTCATTGTTTTTAAATTCCATTTTTGTCCGTTGAGTGTATCTAGATTTATAATAAACTGTGTGCGGATGTAGAAGCAGTTCTACTTAAAGAACGTCAAAATAAAGCTAAAACGCTGCCACTTTATTAAAACCTAAAGTTGAATTCCAAGGTCTCAAAGATGCAGATTGAGCGTCGATGTTTACCGTCTCCGCGGCACCATAGGATTCAATGTTAACCATCATTTCTGGCCCACTCGCTCAGCAGTAAACAGAACTTGACACCATCATCATCTTCCCACCCGAAATGCTCTTTCTTCAATTTCTTAATTCCATCTTCACCGTTAATCCTATAGAACTTTATCAGCAAACGCATCTAACCTGCACACGATTCTTCCCACAGCTAAGTGAAGCCAATCTCGTTTACTCGAGTGCACAATGTGAGCAAAAAGGACATTTTTCACTTCCTGGACTCGAATTATATATTATCTTAACGTGTCGGGTTAATAACTGACCCAATGTTACTTCTCTGCGGATAAAAACAATTTCAAGTTTGCACTCGCAGAAGAAAAGGAAACAGCACTTGCACTTGGATACTGGTTTATTCCATTAACATCCACACCATTAACCAAGCTTTTATTAGAAACCATAAACAGAGCTCCACATAACCAACTTTATTTATATGCAGAGAGCTACTTACGCTCGGGTCACTCCGATAACTTTTTGCTCTTCGCGGAGTTAGCGATGATGGATGGATCCTTAACGACATTTAAATCCTTATTTCTTTCCTTATTGCTTTCTTGCGTGGCGACATAATTGAAATGACTAAATAAGCCTAATAAGAATTCATTAGGAGTTTCATCAAGTCCAGATTAGACCAGAAGCGTCGCTTTACACATGCTAATGAATGGTTGTTTTCGCTAGAACAACGGCCAGATAAGAATGTACACAGGACAGTGTGCAATAACCGTCGACAATTGTCTCCTGTGAAATAATGCCGGTCATTCGTGATGATATCGTAGCCACGCAGGTTTGCTAATGGTCAGTAGAAAGTGGGCTGCAGAGACGAGGCTTCTAATTGAATAATAAATTTAGTCGGCGTTGAAATTCCATCGACTTTAGTGCGGAAACAATTAGGTATTGAACGTATACCGCATTCGTAGTTCTCAGATATATTATTTTAGATGGTTTGATGGTTGGACTGATAATGCATCATAAATGTAAAAAGTTTAATGCTTGCTCTTAACTTTGAATGCTAATAAGGTTGATTACACTGATAGCGTGCAAACCGAGTTCAAGTTGAGAGCGACAACTGAACTCGTTGCAAATCCCATTACACGTTCGCGTCCATTAGGCAAACTCGTGTTTCTTAGTAAGTTGGTAACTTGTAATTTCAAAACCTGGTATACCAGTTAGTACATTTTCTTGCCGTTCTTTTCCGTTTATACTTTCTTCTGTGCGATACAAGAATTTGTCCTTACGCTCTTTGTTGATTCTTCTTCTTGTAATGATCAGAATCCTCGTCAAGTGGGTCCTTGACAAGCTGGAAGCAAAAAATGGCAGTTCAAGAGTCGGAAAGAAACTCTTCGCGTACGTGTACATCATAAGTTTATTGGTCCTTGTTCCTCTTCAGAAATACACAACTCTTCCGCTGACCGAACCATGGAACGCACAGAATTCTATGGGATTTATGAAACATTCTACAGCATTCGATAGCATTCTACATTATCCTCTGTAAGAATAGAGGAATGGACTACAGGATTAGAGCGTTAACTCGAATGCTTTATTAACTAAAAAGAATGTCTTATATACATAAAGAATAGATGGGAGCCAAGTCGGGTGATCAGCTGGGTATTGCTGATGACCTCATCTTAGACGGCGGAGTCATGCCATCTCACATCCTCCAAAATTTTTTTCACCGGGGATGCCATGGTTCCGTCACCTTTAGAATCCGACGTTCATCAAAGTCCGCGAGTGATAAGTTGATCCGCAGTTGTCACTTAGTTACTCGCGTCACCGAACCGTCCAGGTCCGAAAGCCGATTAATTTTTCACATTAACAACTGTGCAAACATTACTTTGCATGCATAATTTTCATACCGGGGACACCTCGACATCATACTAAACAAACTTCCTGCAGTTTCTCTCTAATCTCCTCCCAAATCAATCATGTTTGTTGTCTCATTGTGATTCATGTGTTCCTGGCCCATTTGGCTCCTAATCCTTCACCTACAACCTCATAAATCATGCACCTGTTTATTCAGCACTTAATAAACATATAACAATTAAATATTAAAGATTCTAATTGATTTATTAATGAAACCAAGAATGTATATTTTTACAGAAAAGGATTAGAAGCACTTTCCTGTTTGTGGCTTCGACTCTAGACGAAGACCGACGAACCATGTTGAGCAATTTAAGGGGAAATGAAAGCAAAAATTGAAATTTTATTGACAATAAAGTGAAATTATGTAAACATGACCTCCTTATTCTCATATCCAATCCATTTTAGGGTCTTTTGAGTATGGTAATGCCAAAAAACAATGTTTATGCCCACTTCTAAGAAGGCATTAGCATTGAATGAAAGTTAAATAAAAGAAGTTATAGTTTGGAAAAAAAAATTGATCATCAACTTCAACTTCCTTTACATATGAAAGGGAGGAGTAAATCAAATCCATTGAAAACATTCTTATTTCAATGCGACGTACGGGCTTGTCAGACAGGTTTTCGGTCTTGTAACCGGCGATAAAAGAGTCAAACATTCAAATCTAAGCGTGTTTGATTTCGCCTATAAATTATTCAATCGTTACTTATCAAACTTCCTGATCCACTGATATCCAAATGAACCCCTAACCCGAATTCCTTCGAGATCGAATCCACTCAAACGGCTTATCGCGCGCTTAATTGCGCTCATTCTCGTGTCGCACAACGGTCATTTGTCAACCATGTTTGCATTAAAGATGAAGACGTTCTACGAATCCATCTCTCTACTTCCTCGTGGTTCCCCTGGTTACTTCGCCAAACTCCGGGATTTTCTTTCTCTCTCGTTAGCTTCAGCTGTTGACGTCTTCTCTTCCACCATCTGGCTTTCTTTCCTTTTGTGCCTTTTTCGTTTCATTGTCCCCGATTCCACCTGGAGGTCTCGACTCGCGTCGAATTTAAGATTTGTGTAAATATTTTGAATTGTGTAAAGTTTTGTTTTGCGTAAATCATCTCTTCGTCTTCTACTTCTTCTTCGAATGAACGTTTTCATTAATACGGCGTCTCGACTCGCGTCGAATTTAAGATTTGTGTGAATATTTTGAATTGTGTAAAGTTTTTAGTTTTTCAACATGTCATCTCTTCATCTTCTTCCATTTCTCCCGTGATCGTTTCTAACATTGTGACAGGTCACGTATGACCGAACTGGCCGTCGGCGACATCGGATCTAATAACTCATCCCATTTCAAAACATTTAATCAATTAACTGCAGAACTTGCCTCACTTTCCTTCATTGACTTCTTGTCCAAACCAAACCTCATTTAATTAAACACCTTCAACAATATCATCTCTTCTCTCATCAGAAATGTCTATTATTAGTCTAAGAATATAATGCCACTTCCTGCCCTTGGCTTTAAATCCCATTACAGAGGTTTACCTTGATTTCCCACAAATCAATAACCTTTTATTCCCACAATTCCAATCTCACTGCAAGGTCTCAATACAAAACTCAATCTCCAGCTAATAATTATTTCTTATATCTAGTCTAAGGTTGCAAGATTAATGCATGACCTCTCTTTCTTCAAACTCAGCCATTTTTTCCTCTATTGGAAACACCTTTGGAGACTATAAATCAAACTCCTGAAGGCTCCATAGGAGTCATGTTTGAATTGGTCCGGTGTTTATTTCTTCGGTGTTTAAGAATTGTTTTTCTCTTTTTTTGTTCTCCGGCTAATTGCACTGCATTTCTCACTTGTTGGTAATTAATTGGTAGAAACTTATTTCATGCTTATTATTTTTCTAGAACACTTGGTTTGTACTTGATCTCAGTTGTTGGAAGGAAATAATAATGAGGTAATGGAGAAATGGGGTCGTGGAGTGAAGCAACTGAATTTTGACAAGATGGAATTGGAAAGAAGTTAATTCTGGGGGTGAGTGAGATGTTGAATCAATTTTTGTGGGTAAAGTGGAATTGGTTTTTTATTGGTGGAATGTTGGTTTGTGGGTTTTGGTGGTGTGTGTGTGTGTTTTTGTTGTTGAAATGAGTGTTTCTGTTGTTGAAATGAGTGTTTCTGTTGTTAAAAGTAGTGTTTCATTGATAAAACAAGTGTTTTTAACAAGAAAATAACTGTTTTCAACAGTAAAACAAATGTTTTCACCAGTAAAACAAATATTCCAAGTGTTCACACTACCAAAACAACAATTTCCACTCCTAAAAATCTCTTTACAAACCCCAAACAACAATTTCCACTTCTAAATCACCACCAAAACCACTTTTTACCTCCAAAAAAACCATTTCTCACACCACCACAACCTTACCTTCAAACCCTCAAAACCCTCAAACATCCTCCAAAACAAGTTCCAAACAAAACACAATTCCATGAAAATCTCACATGTAAATTTTAATTATTATTATAATTTCAAACTTTTTCCAAACCAAACAAATGAAGAAAACCAGAGAAATTGATATAATGACATGAAAAATAAGTAAATTTTCTGGTTAATTAACATAAGGAAATATTTATTTCCACTTCATTTGGCCTTTAACACAGTTTCAGTATGTGAGCACTTGCTGTGAGCTTTAGGCTATCACGTAAACAGACTTTAATCACCATTTTTTCCCACCTGTGACTTGAAAAAATGCTTCAAATATCCTAGTTTTGAACAAGTAAAAAATGCAGAGATTAGGAGATGCCTCATTAAGTTTGCTATTGTCTAATGCAATCTCGTGAAACCAAACCTCAATTCGTATTAGGACGGAATAACAAGCAATTTGACAATGTCTGTGTCCTTATAGGGTGGTGAGTGTTATTGTGGTTGTTTGATTAGAGGAAATGACCAGTTTTCGAGTTTGCTGGGTTTTGAGGTTGGTTTGATGAGTGGTATTGTTGATATTAGTTGGTTTAAGGTTTTAAAATTGTTTGTTTTTTGTTTTGCATTGTTTTTTTCATTGTTTTTAGCTAATTTTTGTTGTTTTCTCATCATTTAATGCTGTTTTTTCACTGTTTTTCATACTTTACTATTGTTTTCTCATCACTTAATGCTGTTTTTTCACTGTTTATAATTGTTTTCTACTGTTTTTCATTGTTTACTACTGTTTTTCATTGTTTACTACTGTTTTTTTAATAGTTTATTACTGTTTGACATTGTTTAATACTGTTTTTTAGTAATTTATTACTCTTTGTCATCACTTACTGTTGTTTTCTCATTGTTTTACATTGTCTTCTCATTGTTTTACATTGTTTTCTCATTGTTTTAGCTATAAACTGATGTTTTTCAATGTTATTTTAACTAAGAATGGCAGTTTTCATTACTAAAACACCAGTTTCTATTACTAAAACACCAGTTTCTATTACTAAAACAGCAATTTCTGATGAAAAAACAACACTTTCACTCCAAAAACATCAACTTTCAATACAAAACCCACTTCAACTCCCAAAACCATTCCATTTCCACTACAAAACAATACTTTCCACACCACCCCACCACCCCACTCCCACACCAATTTCCTTCTTAATATCCCACCACCTCTCACCTTCCCTTTAACTCCACAAAACACATCTCTAGAAACCATGCCACAAGGCATATAATTGCTTGCACACATTAACCTTACACTCACAACCAACAAACAAAATAGGTTACATTTCTAATTTATGCGCAAACATTAATTTATCTCTCTTAAAACTCATAAACATATTTGATCTGATAATTCCAACCTTTTATTCACTCCACTTTTTCTTTAAAAAAGATATCATACATGTGCAGCAAAAAAAAAAAAAAAAAAAAAAAAATTCAAATTTCAGCAAAATGTGCAAGACATTGTTTCATTTTAATTATAATTTCAGATTACTTCCTTTTTTATACAAATTTGTAATCATTTCCATAAACTTTATTATTAAAACTCAACCACTGGTTTTAATTTTTATCATTTCACTTTTGTTTCTCATTTCAATAAATTTTTTTGTTGAATTTTTTGAATTTTTTGAATTTTTTGAATTTTTTGGTTTTTAAAGGAATATGAAGTTAATTATATTTGCATTTTGATATGTGTTTTCAATAGATTTAGGGAATGTTGTTTTAAGGGTGTAGTTGTTTGTTTTATTGGTTGTTTAGTCAATTTGCTGGTTAAAGTTGATGTTGTGAGATGGTGAGAAATGGTGGTGGATTTTTTAGTTTGATATATGGTTTTTGTGTTTAAAGTGTGGTTTTAATATGGTTTTTGTGTTTAAAGTGTGGTTTTTGTTGTTTTTCATTGTTTTCTGCTGTTGTTTTTGTTGTTTTTCATGGTTTTCTGTAGTTTTTATGTTGCAAACAGACATTTTCATTGTTTATTATTGGTTTAAGAGCAGTTTTCTCTGTTTTTCATTGTTAAAACAGCAGTTTTCTCTGTTTTTCATTGTTAAAACAGCAGTTTTCTCTGTTTTTCATTGTTAAAACAGCAGTTTTCTCTGTTTTTCATTGTTAAAACAGCAGTTTTCTCTCTTTTTCATTGTTAAAACAGCAGTTGTCTCTGTTTTTCATTGTTAAAACAGCAGTTTTCACTGTTTAAACTGTTAAAATAGCTGTATACATTGTTTATCTTGTGTTTTTGATGTTAAAACTATTGTTTTTCTTGTTTTTTACTGCACTTTTTATTCTTTCCATTATTGAAACACAAGTTTTCATAGTTAAAACAGCAGTTTTCATTGTTTTCCTCATTATAACAACTTGTTTTCATTATTGCAACAAATGTTTCAACTGTTTACCATTAATAAACAAATATTTTCCTCATTGAAACACTGTTGCTGACTATTTTTCATGGATAATTTCCAGCCTTAAGCTCATTATTTACCCAATAAGAAACAGAAGCTTTGAAATTACAAATGCAATCATTTCCAAAAAAACTCGCCTAATCTAAACTTCCTCATTTAATCTATTCATAACAAATGAAAAAAGTCATTTCCTTGAAAGGGGAGAAGAAGAAATTAAGTGATCAAAAACCAATCTATTTTAAAGCATTTCTCACAGTCCAGAAATGTTGAAATTTACTCATAAATCATAACAAGTTAATTGTTGAAATGTGCATCTGAGATAAAAACATTTTAAAAAGTTGTTTTCCTTGTTCATATTTGTGTTTTAAGGCAAAGTCAGTTTAAAATTTAAACTGACTTTGCAAACTTAAACACAAAAAACAAACAATACTTCCTTGAAACAGCTGTTTTTAACTTGTTTTCCACTGTTTTAAACCAAAATTTAAGCACAACACATGTTCAAACAGTTTTTGCACCAGTTTTAACTGTTTTTGTCACTTTTTTTCATCAAAAACCATCTTTTTTACTATGTATCAGTTGTTTTTAAACCCAAAACCAAACAAAACCTGCTGTTTTAACTGTTTTTCACTTATTTAAACTGTTTTATTACTTTTTCTGAACAAAATAACACTTCTTTAACTGTTTCTCACCTGTTTTAATCCCAAAACCAACCTAAATTGAACCCAAAAAAACTATTTTAACCATTTTTCAACTGTTTCTTCCCTTGTTTCAACTGTTTTTCACTTGTTTACCGTGTTCTCCCTTGTTTCAATTGGTTTTTTTTACTTGTTAACACTGTTCTATCATTTGCTTCAACTGTTTTCTTCCTATCTCAACTGTTTCTCACTTGTTTTAATCCCAAAGGCAACCTAAATAAAACAAAGATACCTAGCTGTTTTAACTCTTTTTCCACTTGTTTCAGTGTTTTCTCTTTGTTTTAACTGTTTTCTCCCCTGTTTTCAATTGTTTACAATTGTTTTTCACTTGTTTCAACTGTTTTTTCACTTGTTTCAACTGTTTTTCCACTTGTTTCAACTGTTTTTTCACTTGTTTCAACTGTTTTTTCACTTGTTTCAACTGTTTTTCACTTGTTTCAACTGTTTCTCACTTGTTTTAATCCCAAAACCAAACAAAAACAGCTGTTTTAACCATTTTTTCACTTTGTTTCACCTGTTTTCCACTAAACTTCACCTCTTTTCCTCAAAAAACACCCAAAAACCTCCAAAAACACTCCAAAAACCACTTTAACTCACCCATAAACCACCATTAAAATATCTCTTCCTTCACAACCAAGGTGAGTTAATTATACACCCGTTGAAACCCCCTTCTGGTTTTCCATTTGCCACATAAACCGAAAAAACAAAGCTCGCCTCGTTTTACATAGAACCTCGCTGTAATTGATGGCATATTATGCCCATATACTTTAGCAATGCCCGGCTAGTTTTATGAGCATCTTTCTTTATGAGTCGGGGCCTTTCGCAAGGTCAGACAATGCGAGCAGAAGCGAATAAGACAAGAATGGATTTGTTATCGAAGAAAATGGCGCGCGGTGAAATTGCTAATGAAACTGTGGCATTGATTTATTGACGTTTTGGCCAACGACCACAGATGAAGAATAAATGTGTCTTGATCAACATTCTTTCTTGGGTTTCTTGTAATTAGGTTTTTGGGTGTGGGTTTTTTTTTTTTTTTTTTTTTTTTTTGTTGGGTTTGGGAATTTGAGTGAATTTTTTTCGAGTTTTGTGTTTTATTTGATCTAAAATTAGTGTTGTTTTTGAAATTTATAATTGAGTCTAAAATCGGTCTAAAATTTTGTTTTTTTCTGTGTAATTGATAATAATTAGTGTAAAATGTCCTTAAATTAGTCTAAAATTGCTTAATTGGTCTAAACGCGAGTCTAAAATCAGTTTTAAAAGTCTAAAATTGTCTAAAATCAGTCTAAAATTGCTTAAATGATCTATAATCAGTCAAAAATCATCTAAATTTAGACCTAAAACTGCCTAAAATCAATAAAAGTTGTATAAAAACACTAAAATTCACTTGATTTTAGGCCTAAAATCAACAAAAATGGTATAAAAACAATAAAATTTACTCGATTTTAGGCCTAAAATCAACAAAAATACTCTAAAAACCATTTCAGTCCTAAACCAAAATATAAACTCAAAAAACACAAAAACTTACTGACAACCCAAAACCACACCCCAAAATAATTTTCTCACAATACCACTAAAATAAACTAATTTTTTTTACAACTTCTAAACGTTTTTATCCTCTTTATATGTAAAAATAAACATAAAAATTCATTTTTATGCGTTTTAAGGTGTAAATATTCAGCCGCGCCGCCATCTTGAATTAATTAGACCTTAAATGTTTCATTTTCGACCATAAAATAATTCAACTTTCTTTCAGCAGTGCAGTTTTTTCCGTAATCTCTGTCGCATTTTATAAAAATCATTTTTATAGGCTTTTAGGCTTAAATAATTAATTTCACAACCCATTTATAATTCATTAGGCTTAAAAAAACACATAAATTAAACTCAACTTTCAACTTTCTAAACAATAAAACTTCATTTTCAATGTAAATATCACTGGTCTAAAATTGTCTAAAATTTGTCTAAAACAGCTTTAATTCCTACTTTTAGGCCTAAATTATTTAAATTTTAATGTAAATCTCATTAAAATTGCTTTAAAATGGTCTGAAATCACTCAAAGATGGTCTAAAATGTCTAAAATCAATCTAAAAACAGTTTTAATCCCAACTTTTAGGCCTAAATTACTTGATTTTCAATGTAAACTTCATAAAAATTGCTTTAAAATGTCTAAAATCAGGCCTAAAGATGTCTAAAACCAAGTCTAAAATCATTTTAGACCCTAATTACTAAAGAACCACAGAAAATCCATTGTGAGCTTGAAATCCCTTAAATTTGCATGACAAACTGAAATTAAGCCTTAAAAATTATACTCCTCAGTCACCATCTTGAATTAAATAAGTGAACCCCATAATAAATCAAATCAGGCCTTATAAATCACATGGAACTGTGCAGCTGGCATCTTTTAGACTCCCCCACACCCCATAAGAGGCTTCCCAACTCCCTATTACCAAAACTAAACATTTTGCATTCAATTAAAAACCAAAAATAAATCTCACACCTGTTTTTCATTGTTTTAAAAGCAGTTTTCTCTGTTTTCCAGCTGTTTTCCCTTGATAAAACAATGGGTTTCTGGTTTTTCCATTGTTTGTTAATGTGTTTTACATTACTAAAACAGCCATTATCATTGTTTTCAATGGCTAAAACACTAACTTCCATAGCTAAAACACACATTTCTATTGTTTTTCACCACTAAAACATTCATTATTATTGTTTTCTATAGCTAAAACACTCATTACTACTGTTTTCTATTGCTAAAACAAACAATCCCATTGTTTTCCATCACTAAAACACCAATTCCCATTGTTTTAGTAAAGAAAAACACAAAATTCCATTGTTTTAGAAATGGAAAACGCCAATTCCCATTGTTTTTAATCACTAAAACACCAATTCCCATTGTTTAAATAATGGAAAACACAAATTCCCATTGTTTTCCATCACTAAAACACCAATTCCCATTGTTTTCCATCACTAAAACATCAATTCCCATTGTTTTCCATCACTAAAACACCAATTCCCATTGTTTTAGTAATGGAAAACACCAATTCCCATTGTTTTAATAATGGAAAACACATATTCCCATTGTTTTCCATCACTAAAACACCAATTCCCATTGTTTTAAATTCCCATTGTTTTAAATTCCCATTGTTTTAAATTCCCATTGTTTTAAATTCCCATTGTTATCCATCACTAAAACACCAATTCTCATTGTTTCATCACTAAAACACCAATTCCCATTGTTTTAATAATGGAAAACACAAATTCCCATTGTTTTCCATCACTAAAACACACAATTCCATTGATAAAACACTCATTTCCATTACTTTCCACCACCAAACACAAACCTCTCATCATTCCCCACACAAAACCCCCTCCCCACCCCTCAAAAAAACCCAAAAAAACTCCCATAAATCATCCCATCCACCAATTGTTCCACTCAAAACAATCCCAATAATCCATCCCAAAAACCAATTTAAACCCCCAAAAAAAAAAAAAAAAAAAAAAAATTCCTCGCGACAATATTTAAGTACAGTAATTAAAAAAAAAAAGGTACCGCGAGTGATGTTAGGGGGAGACCAGATAAGGCCCTCCCCCCTCTGTTCGTTGTTGGGCGACCTTCGGCGTCCGTGTGATTAATGTCCAGTAATGATGTACCAAACATGGCTTCGGTCACCGGTTCGCGGCCAGTCAAGCCTGAAGCGAGCACTGCGGGGCAGCCGTAGGTTTGTAACGCAGCGGGACTACGTTTCAATCACATGGGTCGTGTTTGGGTCTATAATTGAGTTGGTGCCGCCGGGTTATCGTAGAAACTCAATAGGGAATGTGTAATTAAAGTTGTGTTGTGTTTGGGTTGGTTTGGGATTTTTTTTTAGTTTTGGGTTTTTTTTGTTTTTTGGGGGGTTTGAAGGGGTTGTGGGTGGGTGGTGGGTTTTTGAGGGGTGGTGAGGTGGGTGAGGGGGGGTTTTGAGGGGTTTTGGGGGGTTTTGGGAGGGGAAGTGTTTGTTTTTGTTGTTTGTGTTTGTTTTTGTGTTTTTGGCAATGGTTTTGTTGTTTTTGTTGTATTTTAGATCTTGTTTGCATTAAATTTTGTCATTTTAGACCCAAATTTCATTGATTTTCATCATTTTAGACCAAAATTTCATTGAATTTCATCATTTTAGACCAAAATTTCATTGAATTTCATCATTTTAGACCAAAATTTCATTGAATTTCATTGAATTTCCATCATTTTAGATCAAAAATTCATTAAATTTCATTGAATTTCATTATTTTAGACCCAAATTTCACTGAATTTCACAATTTTAGCCCAAAATTTCATTAAATTTCATTGAATTTCATAATTTTAGATCAAAATTTCATTGAATTTCATAATTTTAAACCAAAATATCATTAAATTTCACTGAATTTCATCATTTTATTCCCAAACTTCATTAAATATCATTGAATTTCATAATTTTAGACCCATACATCACAATTTGACAATGTTATCTCTCCAAACTTTCAGAAAACATCAACTAATCTTCATTTCAACAAACCTAAAGCTAAACCTACACTTAGACTAAATATAAACCTTTAAACCCTTAACCTGTAATTTGTTAACCTTAACCCTCTAAACCCCAGCACAGCAGCTTAAATCTAATCCCATAATTAAACAAAACTTAAATATAGCCAGTGAAACCTGATTCCAATTCCCAAAACTGCACCTTTTTAACCCTAACACAACCATAAAATTCAATTTCAAGAAAGGCCTAACTGTTTACAATCCTCTGGTAAACTCTACTCAACCTTGGCCTCCAATATACATAACATTTCAATTGAATTTAGGCTTATTTCATGAAAATTCAATCAAATTCAATTGAATTTAGGCTTATTTCATGAAAATTCAATAAAATTCAAGCAGCTATAATTTCTGTTTTGTCAAGTAAAACAGTTATTTTCATTGATTTTCACATATAAAACAATTGGTTTTCCTGTTTTAACAACTAAAACATTTGTTTTCATAAGTAAAACAGTTGTTTTCCATTCATTTTTACCTACAAAACAATTGATTTTACTCTTTTAACACCTAAAACACTTGTTTTCCATCAAATTTCACATGTAAAACAACTAATTTCACTGTTTTAACACCTAAAACAATTGATTTCCATCAAATTTCACCTACAAAACAGATGTTTTACCTGTTAAAGGAGCAAAATAAATTGTTTTAACACCTAAAACACTTGTTTTCCACCTTATTTTCACTGTTTTAACACCTAAAACACTTGTTTTCCATCCATTTCCACCTTATTTTCACTGTTTTAACACCTAAAACA
>JAQIXT010001702.1:0-14078 GCA_034700445.1 Stenotaenia linearis
CCAGCGGCATGAAGTAATAACGACAGTTTCTTTTGGTCGGACGACGCTTCGACCGCCATGGCGTAATATTTGAACGCCTTTTTGTACGCCGTCCATCGGTCACTCACGCTGTCTCCGTCGATGGAGAAACGTTCGATCGGCGTTATGTGGTTCATCATGCTTGAATTAAGTGTCTTCTTGATGTTGCGTGGGTTACGAGAAATCAATTTCGCTCGTCGCCAATGTAGTATCGGGACCGGAAGTGAAGGGACGCGTGGTCAGTACTCAAGTGTCTTTATTGCCCAAGGCGCCCACCTATCATACAGGGGCGCTGTGTCCAATACCTGAACACTACAATCACCACGTGACCCCTCCCTTCAATATTTTTACTTATAAAAGAGGCTTTCCTAAGCTAAGTCTGCTGGCTAGAGATACATTAATAATCATGGGATCTGTTACGAATAAATGGTTTTTGACTTCGATATCTTTATTTCAATAAAATCCCTGATCGACTTCTTGTCGCATCCTCTAGAATATCGCAAGTGATTATTGAATGCAGCTTTAGCCTTTATATAGTTGACCACAAGCTACTTCCATATCACGTGATTGCAACAAAGTTCAAAGCATTGTTACGTCATATCGCAACAAATCTCCCCTGCTTTGTACCTTTGTCATAAAAAATTTCTAACCCTTTAATTTTAATTCTACAAAATAATCCCCCAAAATTTGACAATAAAAATAAAACGACTTCGAGCAACCTTTAGCACAAATTAAAATGCTTTAGGTTTTCGCCCATCTTATTTTCGCTTAATGCCTTTGTGAGAAAATCCGCCATCATCTCACTGCTCGGAACATGTTTCAAATTGTATTTGTCGCTTTCGATCGCTTCTTTCACAAAGTAGAAGGCTCGATTCAAGAATTTCGTCCTTTTCCGTTTTGTCAATCCATCCACGACTCTGTTCAAGACATTCGTACCATCCGTACAGAGTGGCACGATTTCTTGAATGTTCTCTTTCAAATCTGAATAAATTTCCCTTACCCAAGACAGTTCTTTAACCCTCTGAAAAAATGTTACATTAGTGCCCGTGCGTGTGTACATTTGTACACATAAAAATTGCCCACTGGTTAGAGCGCTCTACCCGATTTTGTCACAAGTGGTGCTATTTGTATCAACAAATTGCCCACTAGTTAGAGCGCTCTACCCGATTTTGTCACAAGTGGTGCTATTTATACCAACAAATTGCTAAGAATTGTGGGTAAAACAGAATTTAACGCCCTCTATAACATCTCCTGAAAGTGAAACTAAGTGCCCATAAGTTGAAGCGTCGTATGTATTGAGTGAAAGCCAACTGCTTCTTAACATGGAGACCTCAAGGGGCAGCACGTGACGAGAGTCTAGACTTTCTGGAAGTATATAAGGGAAGGGACTTCAATTAGTGATCACCAGTTGATATTTGTAAAAGGATGCGATCCGATTAAGAATAAACTATTATTGAGTTTAAAACAAAATCAAGGTCAGAAACCATTTTATTCGTAACAAATTCAACCATAAATCAATGTTGAATCAACGTTGCCTTTCAATGTTCCAACCAATTCAACCATAAATCAATGTTGATTCAACCATATTTTGCTACTTGGGTCATAGTCAGAAATTAACATAAAACAGGATCCTCGGAAATATATTTGTGACGGGGCGATTTCTATCACTTTTTCCCGCGTTTGTAATAAATTCCGTTGCACACACCCATTTAAGGCCTCATGAAGTCATTCCCTGGATCAGAACTGTCACAAGTTTATCAAACGATAAACTAGGTTTATCGCTAACCTGTGATATCAATAGTTACCCTTACTGCAATTACGCCAGATAATGTTTGAAAGTACTTACGTGCTTTTTATTACAACAGAAAAATTATCATTGCTGCAATGTTGAAATCAGCTCTAAGTTCAAATCACGAAAAAAATCGATTCGCTATCTCAATTATCTTTAATCACATAATTCTGTAGGTTATCTTCATTTTTTCTTTGCTTTACTCCATAAAATCTAGTTCCGTTCCGCGAATTAAGGATAAAGAAATAGCAGAACATACGAATTTTTTTCTCTTTATTTCAATCAACTTAAAAGTACAAAAATCAATTTTGAATTTCAGTTATTCTTCAAATTTTTTAAATTTGTTTTACATTGTTGACTATGGTACTTCTTTTCCTGGGAGGAAACTTATCCTGAGAAACAAGGAACAAAAGTGGCTACCTGTGGCATGGGGGATTGCGGATTAGTGAGTAATTTCCTGTTTCTTCCTTCCTTCCCTTGGACATCTCAAAACTTATTAGTTTCTTCCCGTTTCCCTATACCGCGTCTTTTCCGCACGTGGTGATATTCTATGTACGGTTTTTCTGTTATTTTCATTTCATTCGCCGATTTAATCAATCCAACAAATTCACTTTCGGATCTTGGAGTCATCTGTATAACAAATATATACTCTATATACAAATAAACAACAATCAAATAATAAGTGTAAAACGCATGCTCACAGCGATCATCAATTGATTACGTATTAAATCCAAATTATTGTGCACCAATTCCATGCGATCACTCAAAATATTGACTTCTCTGATACGGTAAACTTCCAATCCGAAAATACTAGCCGTCAGTAAAATTAAAACGATAACGTACGTGAGTGTACCAGCAAAAGGACTGTGCGAACTCGCCCAACGACATGGCCGACTCGACACCCCGTCGCCCGTTTCTAATACGACTAAATCACGACCGTTGCCGTCACCCTCGTTCGCCAACGGCTGGGAATTGCCAGGCGTCGAGCCGTACTGCCGGGTTCGCGATTCTTGGTAAACTTTACTAACTTTGAAACCCAGAGCGGATGCGAGGCGCTCGTCGGTCAGCATCGTGAAGATTGGTCTGAACTATTGTTTGAGCCCACAATGAATATTGTAATTACACCCGGACTCGTGGACTATTACCAAAGCTCGCCATTCCTTGGTCGCATGAACCAATGGACTCGCAAAGACCAATTAATACCACTCAATTCCAAAAGTCTGCTAACACCAAATGGCATTCATGTATTTAACTTGAAACAGTGGGGAAAAAATAGTATCCTGTAACGTATTTATCGTTATTTATTGCTTCAGAAATACTTGCAGACATTCTGATTTACTTTAATGCGTGAATTTAATTTATATTTGCACGTGATTGAGACCTGTCTCTCTATCTCTGAGAATTCACTAGGATTTAATTAATCCTATGACGTCTTTAACGGCCTAACATTTCAATGATACCAAAACTGCAGGAAGTTATTTATCAACATTCGATTTATTTACAAATTACTATAATTACTGTTCATTTAGATGAGCTTTATTCAACACTAATAGTGGCAACAGTTACATGTTAACTGAAAACTTAAAAACGTTAACAGTTAATTTAACCCTGTTCGAAATCCATTTGTCCTAATTAGCTTTCATTTACATAACAAAGTAATAAATATACATGCCATTACTAACATTTGGAAATGTTGATTTCATACATCTAATTAAACGTAAATAGAAAAGTAACGAAAAAGTAATTAAAAAAATAGTTAATACAAGACCTTACAGTCAATGAACACAGATATGAGATCAATTATTTAAAAAATGCCAAAATAATTTATTGTGGAATGATAAAATGTAACAATACGTCATAAGTCTTTATTCAGGTTCCACTTGCCATTCCCATGCGTGAAGACTTTTATCGGCGCCAGCAGACAACACTATATTGGGCAGAAGCGGGTGCCAGCAGTGAGACATGACCAGCATCGAAGGAGACGGTGGACCTTTCTTTCCAATGGCGTGGCCATCGTGGATAAACAAAGGTGCCGAACACGGTACATTCCCACGAACGACTTCAGTCGAATGCCAAGGACAAGTGTCGTATATACACACATTTCCGTCGTAACCTGTTTAAAAGGGTTAATTAATTATTTGAAAAAAATAATTTAAAAGAATATAATTACCGGACACTGAGACGATTCCAGGGTTGAGTGGCGCAAACTGAGGAAATATTTTTATTAAAAAATAAACGGCAAGTTGCAATTTACTGTCACCTTAAACGTCAGAAATGATTCGTCTCCGTCCTTTGGCATTTTGTGAGGTAATTGGGCTCGGGCGCAGGGTTCTTTCAGATTGCGGACATCAAAACGAATGAAATTGCCCATACTGCTCAAACAACCAAGTACAGTTATTCCATCGTCGGACGGAACGTCGCCAGATCCATCGCTCGAAACGTATTCCCAACTGCTCTTAGCTACAGCACTTGTCCAAGTTAAATCATTGCTGTTTGTTTTTATCACAGTCGATTGCAATGCCTGAATGAGAAAATAATTAAACCGATAATTTGATTAGAAATTAACAAACCTTTATATTAGGCTCTCGCGCGTCCATCATGTACATTTGTCCTGTCAGTTTAGCGCATGCCATTACAACGTTCTTCTCCAGCAAGTGAATTTGACTAATAGCAACGTCAGTTTGTTCGCAAACGACGTCGATTTTCATACATTCCTTATCCATTTCGAGATCAGTGACGCAAATATCATTTAATCGCGTACCGAAAGCTGCCGTTTGGCCAAACCTATCGATATCGAAAACTGGAGTGTCGGATGTTGATCGCGTTAAGAATAAATTGGTATTTATTTTAACAATTTTTATAACTCCAAAGGATATTGATTTGTTACTAAATTTTTGATTTCGATCAAATGCTCGATCATGTCTAAAAATTAAAAATTAAATTTCATAAAAATTTATTTATTTATTTATCAATAAATTAATAAATTAATGAATTACCAGATTTGTCCCGAGCTAATTGATAAATATGAATGGAATTGTGTCCAGTTTCAGAAGTTATAATTTTTCTAAAAATAAAAAATGAATAAATTAATTAAATTAATAACACTTTTGGTTTCAACTTACGTGCTATTAGGAATATGTTTGAGTTGCCACACTTTATCACTCGTAAATCCTCCTCCTAGCATTTTAAAATCTCTTTCCTTGCAAAATCCCTGTTGAAATTTTTTTTTGTTAATCGGAATATTGATTTTTGATTTAAAAGGATTTCTCACTTCATCTTCAATTGAGGGAAGCAATCGCTCAGGCACGGCTAATTCTAATATTTCATTTCGGTCCGGGTTTTCAAATCCAGCTACACAAATACCTGATAAGATGATAATAATATTAAAATTATCGCCGAAAAATTAAAGTAAAATTATCTATTAATTGATTTATTTACTTTTATTTCCAATCCATTCTATCACGCGGGTTGACTGTTGCAAGTCGAACATGTGCAGATTTCTATACCTGAATAAATAAAGACGAATGATGTAGATGCTAGAAAGATTTAGTCGTCATGGTGATGCGAAAAGAGGTGGAACGAGTGATTAAATACTGAAATTGTAGCATTTCATTTCTTATTTTCGTGCATTTAAATTGAATGTCTTTAGATGCTATTTGTCATACAACTTATTTACTACCTTTTAACAGACGCATAGAACCAGCTATCGTCGTCTGTCTCGCTTTCTGTCTCATCATCGGGCCAACCGACTGAATCTGCCGCCATGTTTGTTGATGCGGTATCTCTAAAACGAGACGTACGAATCCAGCAATCTGTAATAGGGATGGGCACAAATATAAAAATTTCGATACACGATACATATCGTATCATAATTATTACGATACGATATGGATCGATATATCGTCAAAATTTGCGATATGATATGATACGATACGATACGATATATTAAAAATTAATTTTTTTAGACAAGTGAAAATTTTTTTAAGATGAAATAAATATTTTGGAATTGAAAAAATAAAAATGAAAATAAAAGGTTAAGAAAATATTTTTTAAAAAATCAAAAATTAAAATCACACAAAAATTTTTTTAAATTTTTTGAGTTAAATGAAATTTGTGGTAAAAATTAGAGATATGATGTAAAATTCGTATCGAATTTTGCAGAAAATGTGATACGATATATCGATACATATCGAACATTGAAAATATCGATATGTATCGAAATATCGTTGTCCCGTATCGTCCCGATACGATAATATCGTATCGTATCGGCCATCCCTAATCTTTAAATCACTAAGGTTTATATATATAAATTCCCTAAAACAATACTCCTTGCTATCGTATTTAACACATTTAAGTTACTTAAATTCGCTTTAAATCTGCATTTTTTAAATTTCGTTTTCATACCATTTCAGGTTTTAGAGATCAACGTGTGGAACGACTCGAAGAATTTGCAGACGGTGGTATTTACCTCGTACCATTTATATTTCAATAGTACCCAGAACTCTTGTCACGATAACCATAGTTAGAGTCAAGCCCATTTACGTAATATTAAGTAATTTTTATTGATAACCGGCGATCGGAGGAGACTCCTCCCCTGAGATAGAAAAATTAAAAGTGAAAACAGGACATTTCAGCATCTGCAACGCTGAGGGACAAGGACATAACGACTTGAGGTAAATTTTTACAGCAACTTCCTTTCCCCAAATATCCAAAATTATTTAATATCCAATCAAATATCTAACATAGTTTATTACGAGCGGCATAGCATAATATACATGTTTCACAATTCTCAGTAGCGCATGTGCAATATCACTTTTACTACGTGTATAAAAATTTGTCGTTAGCATCGAAGTAACGAGTTATTTCGGTCTATAAATTGCAGTCTTCTTTCAAAAGACAAAAATAGACGAGTGACTTTACTAGCAAATATGTCTATGACTTAAAAATAATATTTTACAACAATGTCATATATTTATTTGTTGAAAACTTGTACGAAGTGAGAGTATTTACTAAATGCAGGAAAAAAACATAATTATTATTTTATAATTACAACAGGGTTACTACGACTTCCATCGTTGTACTTGACCCACTTTCATCATCTGTTTTTTTCCTCCAAAGCCCCGAGCAATTTTCACTTTCTTTCCGCCATTTGTGTTTGCTTATTAATTTTACTGGAATCGAATATAACCTTTTTACGAGTGATAAGATTTATTGATCCTTTCAACTTCAATATTCAGATTGAAATATATGAATATTGACGACTTCCTTCCGCGTATTTCATTTATAAATTGATGACTGCACTTATCATTGTTAAATATTGGGGAAAAAAGTTATTGCAGGGATTTTTTATTTCCTGCAAGGTTATGTAATTGCTTGTAAAACGGGTATACAATTGCATAATTTCAACAAATACAAAAATATGGTTTTTATTTTTTACAAAAAAAATTAAACAAAATTGCTGTTTATTTTATACCTGTTGCTTTAAAACAGGTCAATAGTTCTAAAATTTTATTTTTAATGGGCATATATTTAGCTACTCGTCTATTTTCAGATACAACATCTGATGATGGTTCGTAACCCTTTTTTTAGAGGAAAAAAATAAATGAAAGAAAAAAAAATTTAATGTTTTAATGTTTTATTGATATTTGTCATGGAAAGTTACAATTTGATACGATTGTGCGAAGACGAAGCGACGTGATGCAACATTAGTAGTGGCGAGACTTCAAATTAATGAAACTTATCATTGGCGTGTACTCGTTGCAAGGTTATTATAGATTAAGCCAGACATTCTTTTCGCAAGAGAGATTTAACTCAAAAAGTTTTTGAGAGGATAACCGATAGAGATTCTTGAGTATTGATATATGTTTGTGAAAAAACAATAACAAAAAAATACAACTATGAAATGCAATTGTTTTTTCTGCCTAGTGTCACAAATTTACCAGTAAATTTCATCCACACTTGTTACCAAGGCAATATTTCTGTAAAAGAAATTTCACTGACTACTTAAGACCCCAACTGTCTTAATCCGGCACTGGTATTGATTGATAAGTTTTTTATTGTCCTCATTTTTGTATCGTTAACTGTGATTATCAATCAACGTGTTAATCATTTTCCTGCTTTATTCGGAAATTGTTTTTACGTGAATGTACGTGGTTGACAGGATGTTTTATGACCTTAGTACCTAGTCGTGATCATTTTTCTCTTACGTCAAAAATTTTCCAACTTATCAATTTCAATTTAACTGTAGTTTGGTTTAAAGTTATTCAGGTGCAAGTTTCCATTCTGTTCAAATCAGTCATGGAGATAGTTCTTCGCAAAATTAACAATTACGTACAAAGCATAAGTATGCTTTTCATTTTTCATTTTTCTTTTAATATCGTTAATTCAATTGTTTTTTATATTTTAGATTCGGATATGGGCAATCGATTCAAAGATGCTGTGACCAATAAAGAAACGTGGATTACTCTTACCATAATACTCATCAAACTAATTGTATTCATTTACGATTTTATAACGTGGCCGTTGTATTACTATGTGCAAAAACCGTGGGTCGTGAAAAAAGCTGAAGCAAAGAGAAGGGTAAGTTTACTTATTAATTTTATTGCTATTCAATGAAATTATCAATTTATTTCCAATTTTAGTGTCGATCTGTGTCTGGAAGACCCGATGGACCGTACAGACATGAATTGAGTTTCAGTCCATTGAAATTACAAATTTCCGATGAAGTGACCACGTTATATGAATTGTTTAAAATGTTAGCGATTCAATATCAAGATGAAGTTTGTTTGGGTACGCGGGAAGTGTTGGGCGAGGAAGACGAGCAGCAACCAAATGGAAAAATTTTTAAAAAAGTACGTTTGTTTACTATTAGTTGATAATTATGAATGATTTTTTTTAATGTGTTTGTTTTTGGATAGTTCATTCTCGGAAGTTATACATGGGATAGTTTTAACGAAGTAGTTGCACGAATAAAAAACTTTTCACGAGGATTAAGAAGTTTGATTCCAAATGCCACAAACGAAACAAATGTTGTGTTGTTTGCCGAAACGAGGGCTGATTGGATAGTAGCTGCTTTGTCCTGTTTTCGATACAACATACCAAGTAATTTTTTTTTTTGACCAAAAATTCACATAGTAAATTTCGTTTTAGTTGTGACTTTGTACGCAACTTTGGGCGAAGAAGCTCTCGTTCACGGAATTAACGAAACAAAAGCAACAGTTGTCATCACATCTCACGAACTTTTACCTAAATTTAAAGTAAACGAATAAAATTGTATACTTTTAAGTTGATTGTAATTTTTTTTTTTTTTAAATTTAAAATTATTTCTAGAATCTTCTTGCACGAACTCCTAATGTCGAACATATCATTTACATGGAAGGACACAAAAACCCGCCCTTAACCGGTTTTCCTACACAGACAAAGATCTACACTTTTGCTTCTTTAGAAAAACTTGGCGAGGAAAATGCGAGCAAATGTAATTCTTAACTAATTGAAATTATTACCTATATGTAAATGTATGTATTTATTTACTTTTGTGGCTAGATAATGGTCACGCTCAAGCTGCCAGAGGCGACGTCGCTATTATCATGTATACCAGCGGTTCAACGGGTCTTCCTAAAGGAGTTGTGATCAGTCATAATAACTTGATGGCCGCGTTGTCGTCCTTTTCTAGATACGTTAACGTGAAGTAAGATTAATTTGCTGCATGTGTTTACCACAGTATTTACTTCATATTTGTTATTTTCATCTACAGAGAAGGCGATTTGTACATGGCTTATCTTCCACTGGCTCATGTTCTGGAATTATCTTGTGGTAGGTTAACTTAAATTAATTTTCTTATAGCGATTTAAAAAAAATAAATTTTTGTAGAATTCCTGTGCCTTTTGAACGGAGTACCAATTGGTTACTCATCTCCGTTGACCATCTCTGATAACGTACGATTCAGATAGAAAATTTAAGATATTATTTTAAAAATAAGTAAATTATTTTTATAGTCAAGTAAAATTAAAAAAGGAACTCAGGGTGATGCCACTATTTTGAAACCAACTTTTATGTCGTCCGTCCCAGTAAGTTTCCATTTATGTAATTGTTTCGCATGTTGTATCTATTTTATTTTAACAATTCTTGTTGGTGATTGTGGTGGAAGTTGTGAAATCTTTGGGAAATTAATTGATGCATGCATCGTCTTCTGACTTTGACAGCTCATTCTCGATCGTATGTACAAAACTATTATGGAGGTGGTAAATGCTGGTGGATCCTTCAGTAAACAATTTTTCCAATTTGCATTCGAATACAAACGCAGTGCTTTGCAACGCGGTTATTCTACACCGATACTTGATCTGTAAGCTTTCATCACAACTTTTGCATGAAAATATTCTTTCACTTCACTAACGACTAAAGTATCGATTGATGGGACACTAAAATTTCTTTTACAGCGTTTTATTCAGAAAAATAAGAAATCTCTTAGGTGGGCGAATACGCATTATGGTAACTGGTGGCGCTCCTGTGGCACCGGATACGCATGAATTTATTCGCATTTGCTTCTGTTGCCCGCTTCTTCAAGGATATGGCCTGACAGAAACTACAGCATGTGCTTGTGTTATGGATTGTAAGTGTGTGACGGGTTTACTGCGGCTAGAAAATATCGAGTATTGTTTCGGAGTACAACATTTTCGTTTAATTACAGTGGAAGACAAAAGCACGGGGCGCGTTGGACCACCGATGATGTGTTGCGATCTCGTCCTTGAGGATTGGGAAGAAGGTTGGATGTGAATTTTTTTAAAGTGATTGATCACTAAGCGACGTGGAATTTTTATTAGGAAATTATCGATCGACTGATAAGCCTCGCCCGAGAGGAGAAGTGATAATCGGTGGTGATAATGTAACGCTGGGTTATTACAATCAGCCTGAAAAAACCAACGAAGAGTTTTTCGTTCGAGATGGAAGACGATGGTTCAGGTCTGGAGATATTGGAGAGATGTTCCCTGATGGCACCGTCAAAATAATTGGTGATTTGATTGAAACTGAAAGAAATTGCTTGAGGTTTACTAATGTTTTCCCTCTGGTATTGTAACATCAGATCGTAAAAAGGATTTGGTGAAACTTCAGTTCGGTGAATATGTTTCGCTGGGAAAAGTCGAATCGGAATTAAAGATAGTTAATTTGGTTGAAAATATTTGCGTTTATGGTGACAGCACACAAACTTACACTGTGGCCTTAATTACACCGAACCAAAAAGTGCTGGATCAGTTGGCGAGGCAACTTGGTAAAGAAGACAAAAGTTTTGAAGAATTATGTAACGATGCCGACATTGAAAAATCTGTCTTGAACATGCTACAAGTTCAAGGCAAAAAAGGTTTGATATGCGATAAATTTTAAGAAATAATTTACCAAATTTAATTTCTGTAATCATATTTTAAAGGTGGGTTGGAGAAATTCGAGATTCCGAGCAAAGTCAAATTGGTACCAGAAACTTGGCTTCCCGACTCGGGATTGGTCACGGCCGCATACAAACTGAAACGGAAAAATATCCAAGATCATTACCAAGATGAAATCGACCAAATGTACGCGAGCAATAATCCGGGTCCTTGAATGACCTTATCAATTAATTGTAAATAATGTCATTAGTAAACAAAATTTTTTGTGTCGTATCAAATTTGATTTGATTTCACGACAACATCGCATTTGCATAATTATTTACATCATAAATCATGAAAGTAATGCTTTAAATTTTTATGTAAAATTTACATCGATTTCTGTGTTGAATAACAAAGTTATTAAGACGAGAGATTAGATTTGTAAAATCTATTTTTCAAGTGTTATGGTGTGCAGGCACTTAAAAAATTTATTTTTTTCCGAGTTAAAATAAAAAGATTATGAAAATATTGTTTGAACAACCTTATTTCTTATTTTACAACTGTGTCATTTAAATGCGAGATTGATACAACATCCGAAATTACAATTTAAAAATTACTGTAATATTGTAATTTGACCTTTACGTTTATTCCACTCGTATTCTTTGGATGGAAGATTTAACTAAATTTCGCACGTGTACAACACCATTGTTTCCGAGTGACCTCGTCACTTTACCCCAAATCACACGTAATTAATTTGGCGTGATGGGAATCAGGAGTATTTGTTATAATTTTAAACTAAGTATCTAATAATATCGCATAAAAATGAATACGGGACTTACTTTTCACCCTTGTACATATGCACACTTTGTGCACAAATAAAATCTAGTCTCTTTCTTAGTAGACATCAATAGGTGCTTTCAAAGTCAAAACCATAAGTTAGAAATGGCTCTTGGTGACTTCTTAAAAGTCACCAAGTGTACTGACACCCCCCCCCCCTTGCAAAAATAATGTTACACACATGTTTAGTTCCCTAAGGCCATAGGAAATTAATTTTTCATTTTTCGTCCCATTGCATGCTATGATTTTCTTCCCCTTAGGAACCCCAGTCCAGATTATGAACCCCAGTCTTCCCGTGAAACCCCACTCTGCCTGTAACGATATCTGTAATTACTCCCCCCCCCCCTTTGCCCCTAGCGACGATCCCACCACTTCCCTCGACCCAATCACGCTACTTCCGTTATCTGAAATAAAGAACACTTGGTACCTGTCTTCCATTGAGTCCAGTCAATCTTACATGCCCATGGAACCACACTCTGCCGGTGGAATGCCAGTCTGCCTGATGAGAAACACCACTCTGCCCTTGGATATCCACTCTGCCTGTGGAACCTCACTCTGCTCATGGAACCTCATTCTGACTATGCAATCCAAACTCTGTAGAAAAGGCCTTGTTGCCCCTGGAAATGCCTCGTTGGCCATGGAAAATATCTTGTTGCCCATGGAAAATATCTCGTTGCCCATGAAAAATGTCTTGGTGCCAGTTGAAAATGCCATGTTGACCATGGAAACGATGGCATGGATTCTCTTCGAACGGAATCCCGTCGAAGGAATGTCGTCGAAGGAATGTCGTCGAAGGATTGTCGTCGAAGGAATCCCGTCGAAGGAATGCCGTCGAAGGAATCCCGTCAAAGGAATCCCGTCGAAGGAATCCCGTCGACGGTACTTTCGTTGACAGGAACGGAACGCCGTCGACAGTACTTTCATCGATGGGATTCCCGTCGAAAATAAACAACGGGAATCCTGTCGAAAGTAAAATTAATTTTACTTTCTACAGCGATTCCCAGTGGGAATCGCTGTCCCACCGTTCTAGTGTAACGCCCCCCCCTTGGACCCCACATCTAATCTAAAAAACTTCAATGAAATCCTTTTTTCGACGGGAATCCTTCGCCGCAAATCACGTCGACGGGATTCCTGTCGACGGGAATCCACGTGACCACTTTCGACGGGATTCCCGTGACTCATTTTTGACGGGAATCCCGTCGACAGGATTCCTTTCGACAGGAATCCCTTCGACGGCATTCTGCTCCCCGATGGAAACCCCATCCTTGGCCAAGGAAACCCTTTCCTTCACATAGAAACTCCCACCCATACCAGTAGAAACCCTGTGACCAATCTCCTACCATTTTGCCCATTCGGGGTGGGTTTCGTGGCGGTGGATTGGGTCACGAATAAATGACTGACACGAGGCTCGGATATCATCGGTTTTAGACCTTTTATTACCAACTTGTCCCGAATCAATCCTGCCCCAAATCCCCTATCTACTCAATAAACACCTGCTCCCAGTCAGGGACGGTTGTCCGTCCCCAGGCAGCGGAGCCCTGAAACATTGGTTACCACGATATATTGTTACTTCTCCCTTCAACCCATTCCTTTCGGGGTTATGGACGGTCGTGGCTGGAACCAGATGATCGTAGCCAGATCACACGTATTCACCCTTCCGTGTCTGGCGAACGACTCTCTGGGGCCACTCTCATCCTCCCTTCTCCCCCTCTTGTGTGACCGGAAGTCATGCGACCCACGTGTATGCACCTGGACCGGCTGCAACACGTCCGGGGACTTGACCATGCCTTCTAGTGGCCGGAGCGATTGGATCCCACCGCCCCGGTCACATTCCCCCCCCACGAAGTTTGAGAAGTCAAAGACTTCACACGAGTACATCAAGGCGTGAGTCAAGCGGAACGTGTTGCGCTTCAATTAGGATTTAGGTGTTGGAAAGAAGTGAAACAGCAAACCAGGAAGTAAAAAGTTCCATTGACGCACTTTATTGAATGTGTGACCGCTGGTGACCCACCAGTCGGCACTGTCTGTCGCACCGCTAGGGATTGGTCACAACCGTACTCTCGTAACCGGAAGTACGT
>JAQIXT010001703.1:0-14077 GCA_034700445.1 Stenotaenia linearis
CAGAAAATTTGTTTTCGTAGTTTCAATCAATAATTCTTTTTTTATGTGCGATTGAATTAAGAACTGGTAAATTACGTTTAATTGAGAATTGCTGGTGAGGCCGGATGATTTTGAGGAATGTGAACTCGTAATTTAAGTTGACAGTTTCTTTCAAGTGCCCTTGAACTAGTCAATGAATATTCTTAAGAGCCAAGAATGGACCTAGAGGACGTTTACCTTAATCTTCGACAGTGTTCCAAAATTCTTTTGCCGCATCACACATATATTGATTTGGATGCAGGGGTACTCTGCGGTGCCAAATCCATAGGCTTTCGTGCTTCATTGGATTTTTAGGAGGCTGGATTAGTCGAAATTAGTTTTCCATTAGTGTTTTAATAAACGAGGTAATTTTCCGTGTTAAACTCGAATCTAAATAAGACAGGATGAGCCCTTGGACGGGCTACTTAGTAAGCAAAACTAAAAATAAATGTTTTTGTTTTAAATTAAGCAGAATTCTAGTTAATGCAGTTTTCTCTCGGGTTTTGCCGTTGGTGTTGAATTTAATGAGGTTAAATTGTTAAACTTTTCCTTAAATACTCGGCATTTATTTAATTAGATCTTAATGATTTCCTAAGTAGTATTTATGTCAAATTGTGTTGAAACTAGATTTCGATTTTTTTTTTTTTTGTTTTGTTTAAATTTTTTATTTTAAAAGCGCGACGTATAAGTGCTTCAATGATAGAAAGAATGAAGAAAGTTTTAAGTGCACTTTTCGGAATGGAGATGCTGTTTCATTCATGTGCTTTTCTCCTTATCATTTCGTAAACACAGGTAAAATGACTTTGATGTACATATTTGTTGAATTTCGAATGTTTCCACTGGCGAATCAATAACTGAATAGCATCGTCTGACCTCTTATTTCATTTTTCTTTCTATTTTTTAAGGATTTATTTCCTTTTTATCTGCCTCCATTCAGTTGGGAAAAGACGTATTTCAAAAAAACATCTGGTGAAAAGGATTTGAAAAATTGAAATTGATTACATGAAAAATATTTTATTTTATTTTGTAAAATTTTACATTGATATATTCGGTTTACGAGTTTCCGTGTTCTTACGTAAATTTAATGGCACTTAAGCTGTTGGAAGAGCTTCTAAGAAAGTTAATAGATCCGCTTACATTTGCGTTTTCGGTCCACTTGATTCGGCATTTGAATATTTCCAGCCGACGTTTGTAGAGTCATAAATCACTCGTTTTCAGTTGATCTTATGTTCGGTAATCGTTTGTGTGCAAATCAGTTAAAAGAATTTTTCTACCACTGCGTATAGCTTGTCAATTTCACACGATTTCACTTCGAGCACAAGAGAAATTTACATAAATTTATAATTTTTCTAATTAAGTTACAGCGTTCGGAATAGCAATTAACTGCTGAAACATATATCCCGCTTTCAAAACAAAAACAAACTTTTTTTATTGAATGGGAATTGCGTGTAACCAAATTCCATACTTTCAATTGAGGAAGATATATTTTACATTTTTTAATAGGCATTTCCGACATATTCGTCGCCTTTAAACAAATTTAAATGACTTTAATTGGGATTAAAAACTAGTCCAGTTTGCAGCCTTGACAAAACGATGAGAATTTAATTTTTTTTCCTTTAATTTTTTTTCAGTCGGATGCTCAATTATGACTGGACTCAAAATATGGACCCTCGTGTTAGTAGTTTGGGTCGCGCTCTTTTCGGCGTCCGCCGAGCACCTGCATCGTCATCACAATCATCACTTGAGGGTCGCCCGATTTCATCAAGGCAACGTAATACACGAATCAGCAGGAGGAAATGGACTTCAAGAAAAGACAAAACGCAGTCCCCAAGACCACGACGAAACGCACATAGACCCGCCAAAACCAGAAGCTATTACCCTGGACACTTTACCAGAAAACAATACCAGTAATACCAGTAATAGCACCACCCCAGATAGCAAAGGGACAAACGAAACCCACCACGAAGAGCAAACGTGTCCTGAAGGATGCGAACCGATAAAAGTGGAAGCACACGATGAAGAACATCACGGAATTAGAGTTGCGAGTTGGAGGTGGCATTACGTTAGGACGCCCTTCATTTACACTTTTTTTGTCATTTTGGCCGGATTGTGTAAAGTAGGTAAGGTAATTGCACTCGCTGGGAATAAGAAATAAATAAAAACTAATTTGAGAGTTTGCGTCTCAAATTGGTTGAGTCGTTGAGTTTCCTTTTACAAGCTTTTGCGTCCTCCTCCTCCGTATTGATTTTGGCGCCCTTCATGAGTTTTCGTCTTGTAGGTTTCCACCATGCCGACGTACTCTCTTCCCTTCTTCCAGAATCATGGTATGTCCTTCTTGAATGAACTCTGCATGAGATTGATTCTGGTCCGATGGCAATTCGCCGTTTGTCTTTGACATTTGATCGGCTTGTTGTCTGATGGAATCAATCGAGAAGGGCTTAATTTGACTGGAAAAACTCGAAACGGTTTGCAAGTACACGTGAAAAACATCAAAAATGTATGATAAAATAAAAAAGGAAAAAAGATTTGAATTATATATGAGCCTCGAGACCTTCAAGTATAACTAAGAAGGGGAATCTCGTGAGGTTTCTGTGGAATCTAAACATGTCGAGTGATCCATTCAAGTTTAACCTGGCAATTACATTTATTTATTTTATTTTACCTTTTTATTTAATTTTTTATTTAATTTTTAATTTTTTTTATTTTTTAGCCTTCTTATTTTATTGGGCACAATCGTGGGCGGGATTGTTTAGTAAGTGATATTACTTATTTTTTTAATTTTTATTTTCCGTATTGATTTTTTATAAAAGCAGATACCATTCAGTATTGATGCACTGTAATAAACGATTTTATAGAGCATTAAAATACTCCCACTAAATCTAATATGTTCGAAGTTACACACATTTTTATGTGTTCCTTTGTTCCTCACTCATTCATGCTTTCTATTAAAGTAAACAGATTATCTATAGATGATTACATTTTGATTGAAGTGTTGAAAAAATCTGTTCGATGTAGATTTTTTTTTTGTTTTAAAAAAAAAAAAACACAATTGTGTAAAAGCTGTGAAGATTACAGAAAAACAGATTTTTTTTCCTTCAGTAAAATTTCTATTTCTATAAAGTCCTCACCCTCTGTGTGTTAATTTTATTTAGTTGCTCCCATTAATGATATTCCGAAAGTAGGTTCTCATAGTGAATGTTTTAATTGGATTATATTATTAGTTAAATTGCTCATTCACATGAAAATATTTTTCTATTAAAGAGAGTGCAGACCCTTTGTTACACTAAATTAACTCTCATGGAAAATGGATATAATTCCGAATTTTAAATTTTAAAGTCGATTTCTCCTCCTTTGTGCGACTTTGTTTTATTCCAATCTCCCCTGAGGGTCCTCTTTACAATCTTTACATTGTAAGAGGCTACTTCAAATGCATTGTCAGGGGATTATTTTTCTTCGAGCGTATTGTTATCGGCCAGTTGTTGTTGTTGGAAGCTTTATCTTTAGCTATCACACTGGATTACCTAATATTGTTATTGGGATAGAAATCTAAATTTAATTTTCCATTGGGTATTTGTAACCTAAGGGCAGTCCCCTCAGTTTCCTTTGCCGAATTGGATACATCCTCATCATTTACCCTCCTCCTCCCTAAGAGGATATCACGTCAACCTTTTAATAACCTTGATAATTTGTCCTTGTAAATTGTATTTACGATCGGTTTTATTACCTGCGATTCTTCGTATTAATTTAATTTTAAAGTATTTTGAACTAAGACGTATAAATGCGATTGGTCTTATATGACCTCGATTTGTAATAAAAAATTATGTTGTGAAACCAATTACGGTTAAATTGACATCATTTCGGAGTAATTTTTACTTTTTATTTTTTATTTGTATGTGGTGGCAAGTTAATTGGAGACAGCTGAATGATATTGGCACTTTGATAATTTTTTTCTATTTAAATTATTCAAGATGCAGTTCATACTCTAATTTCTATTTGTAAAACACAGGATAGACTGTTTAAAGAATTAGTGCTACGTGCTAAAAATATAATTCTAATTTCGTTTATTAAAAGCAGTTTAATTCCAATTTGCATAGCTGGATTTGAATTTTTTGTGCTAAGTAATAACGATGTCACTCATTTTTTTAGTGTATCTGGATCCGACGGTGACATAATTCCAAAATTTGAGCCAAAAACGTTTTTCCTGTTTCTTTTACCTCCGTAAGGATTTTTAAAAAAAAATGTTTATGTAATACAAAAATAGTGGTACATTTTTTAAGGATTATGTTAGAGTCTGCTTATTCCCTCCATGATCGTGCCTTTGCAGAAAATATTGGAACTGTTTTGCTCTACGCTGTGGTGGTAAGATTAATTCGCTTTTTATATCTCGGCGAGAATTGAAAATATAGTTTATTACAAATTTAAGGGCACCATCATCAACGTCTTCACAATTGGTGAGTACGATTTGAGATGAAACATAAATTTCTATAAACTCAAATAAAACTTCACGTCGACTTTTACCAGGTCCAACCCTTTATGGCCTTGTACAAGCGGGAGCGATGGGCAGTATTGAGCTGGGTATGGTGGAATCACTGGTGTTTAGTGCACTTATTTCAGCTGTAGATCCTGTTGCGGTAAGAATTTCAGTTTGTTTTTCTTTTTTTTTTCTCGAACGATTTACTCAACAAATCTTGCGTCTTACGTGAAAGAATGAGTAAATATCACTTACTCTTTGTTGTATCGCGAGACGGAAGAATTGATAACTTGGGCTCAGGAAGTGTTTTTTATTTTCAGGTTTTGGCAATTTTTCAAGAAGTAGGCGTAAATAAGGATCTGTACTTCTTAGTTTTTGGCGAGTCCCTACTAAATGGTAAAGCAAACAGACTTTAAGTATATGCTTGAATCATTCAAAGATAAACATTACTAATACTGGAAATGTACAGTAATTACAAAACTTTACACCTAGTCTGTCATTATTTGGTGAATTATGATTTCATGATGTCATTATCTTTAAATGGTTGCAAGATTAAATTGCAATGTCATTAGAAAGAATTAAACAGTTCGCTAACTATCAAAACAACTGAAAATAATTTCATAATAATGTTTTCCTGTATTTACCAAAACAAAAATCGATAGGGTTTTCATGACTTAATAATTACATTTTTTATGTAATTATCCAGATGCTGTAACTGTGGTTATATACACGATGATGGTAGCTTTTACTACCATGGATACAATCTCAGCAGACCAGGTGTCTTCACTTAAATTAATGAAATCGCCATCTTTTATGTTTATATTTTTTTTTCAATTAGATTGGTCTGGGAATTGCAGCGTTCTTTTGTGTTAGTGTTGGAGGACTTTGTATTGGTATTATTTTTGGAATTCTTACCGCTCTCATCACAAAACTCACGGAAGAAGTGAGAGGTATGGTAGAATTTCATTTCCGTCGCTTAGCAACCCAATCTTATTAAACATTTCACTGTAATCAATCTTTTTGTTTGCCGG
Source organism: Stenotaenia linearis (assembly GCA_034700445.1). Taxonomy (NCBI): domain Eukaryota; kingdom Metazoa; phylum Arthropoda; class Chilopoda; order Geophilomorpha; family Geophilidae; genus Stenotaenia; species Stenotaenia linearis. The sequence continues at coordinate 5,521 of JAQIXT010001703.1, forward strand.
ATTTAGTTGTCGAACCGCTCGCGGTATTGGGAATGGCATACATGTCATATTTGATGGCAGAAATGGTGCACTTTTCAGGGATCATTAGGTGCAGATACATAATTTTAGTTTAATGAACCTGTAAATTAATGCATAAATATTTATTCATTTTTGATTTAGTATAATTGGTTGCGGCTTGGTTCAAGCTCAGTATGCTGTAGCCAATATTTCTTCCAAATCCTATACAACTGTCAAGTATTTCAGCAAGATGCTCAGGTAAGACAAATTTACATTTTAGTTTTCTTTGTCTGATTTTTACAAATTTGTTGGAATAGTGCAACTTGTGATTGTATAATCTTTTTTTTCCTGGGACTTGTGCTTATAAACGATCAGCATGAATGGCAAACAGGTTTTGTTCTGTGGGTAGTAGTCCTATGCCTAGTGTACAGATTTGGTTGTAAGTTTTGTATTTATATTTTTACTTAATTCCAACTTACAAAAATCAATAAGAGTGCGTTGTTTATTCGATTTAGGTGTGTTCTTTCTAACTTTCCTGGTGAATAATTCGGAAAAAATTAGATATATAGATTATGAAGAGCAGTTTATTATGGTAAATTAGTAATAAGTTGCAAATTATGTGCCTAATTAACTTTTCAATTTTGGTGTCAGGCGTACGGAGGCTTGCGAGGAGCCGTCTGTTTTTCATTAGTTATTATGCTAGATGACAAAATATCAAATAAACAGTTATTTGTAACTACAACACTGGTCGTCATCCTCTTCACTGTTTTCATTCAAGGTGGTACCATCAAACCACTAGTTAAATGGTTGGAAATTCAGAGTCACAAAGAAGAGCATCTCAGTCTAACGTCGGAAATTAATAGCACGGTGAGAAACGGGTATTTACATACTCAAAACTTAGCATATTTAATGAGTCGAGGTAATCAATATTTGAAAGTGATTATAAATTAAATAGGTTGAATGACACGTGAATAATTTGCACCTTTTTAAACACTGAATTATGCTGAAGAGATTTTCTAACCATTTCACTAATTAGATTACGCTATCGAGCATTTTAAAAGAAATCACGTTTTTATGCCTGCATTGTAAAACAAAATCTGAACGCATTTTTAATAGCTGCTATTAGTTTGAAATATTGCTCACTGTGAAAACCTCATTTTATTAATAGCTCCCAATCATCCAACATTCATTTGCATGAATTGCGATGTGTCCAGTAAAATTATAGTAACTAATGCCATTGCCGAAACATTAAAGGGATTACACACAGTTTATATAAGGAAAATAATTATTTTTAAAAAAGTTACAACGCCTTAACATATTATTTAAAAACATGATGTAATGGGCAATAATTTTTCCTTCAAGACAATAGCTAATTATGTTTTCTTTAGTGTGCATTAAACATTGAGAAAAAAATGACATATGGCAACCTTCCTTTGTAGTTAATCGACCATGTAATGGCAGGTATCGAAGAAATAGCGGGCGAACGTGGAGAGAATTATTTAAAATTGCTCATTTATCGATACGACGAAAAATACCTCAAGAAATGGTTGCAACGCTCAACTACAGATGGAAGCAATCTGTTTAAGGTGTACGAAAAAATTGCTATACAGTAAGTTTTTCTCTTTTGTTAGTTGATTGTTTCGAGTTATATCATTGACCCACTTCTATTTTTAGGGACCATTACGCTCACCTTTATGGAGCTTCGGCGACAGATGATGAAAAGAAAATTATTCTTCAGAAGTACGGTCGCATTATCACACAACAGAAATTGCCTTGAACTAATGACTTGTTGACTAATTACATAGCTCTTTCGATCCTGATCAAGATGAATTACACTTACAAATAAAAACACCGGCGCCAGTAGAACCAATTCCGAAGAAACAATCGGCTAAAAAGAAGGATGCTAAAGCCGCCAGCATAAGTAAGTTATCTTTCCCCAATTCCTCAAAGACTTGCGTGATGAGGGTATAATGTAATTACGTGGATTGTTTTTCTAAACACAGAGGGACCATCATGTCCGTTTGCACCTTCGATTTTTGACAAAGCTGTTAAACCGAAAGGAAAAGTGAGCATGATCGCCCAAACGCTGGTTGGTGTCGGTCAGACTGTAGCTTCGCCGCTTTTGATGGACAGCATGCAAGCAGCTGTTACTCTACGAAAAGCGTTGAGAGACAACTACTACAATAAAGTAATTAATCAATCCCACATAAGACCTCCTGAAAGTGTTGCCATCAACATATGTTGCACATTTTGTAAATATTTTGTGCTTGCTAATTTCATGAAATTGCCGTGTGCGTAATTAGCACATTAAAGAAAGCGGAATCTCCAGGGAATCTGCGGGATTTTGGGGAGGGAGGCGGAGCTAAGATTTAAGCTACACTGCACAACATTAAAAAAAGTGAAACTAAATTTGATGACATTAAATGTTTAGTTGACATTTTTTCGTAGAAGATGAAAAATGTAATTTAAAACATTTCCAATCAATTTCATAATCAAATTATGAATTATGATTTTAAATTCATAATTTGTTAATCTCCCCTCCTGCACTCCGCCTCGAGAGAGATCAAATTTTTTAAACTTCATAAATATAAAATTTTTAATTTTTAATGTGAAGTTTTCTTCTTTTTTCTCTTTTCTTTTCTTTTTTTGTGTGGTAAAACTGAAGGCTTTTTCAATCATTGAATGAGAAAGAAACTTGAAGCTTGTGTTCTTGACAACCATTGTTCAAAATCATATGCGCAACGCAGCCCTAGGACTTATGCTTCCTTGCGTATCTATGTAGTTATTAAATATTTTTATTATTAAACAACAGAAACATAACTTTTTTTAAAATCAAATTTTATATTTCCATTATTTAAAAAAAATTACTTAAAGAATGAGTCATTCCTGAATGACTCATTCTTTATTAGTTTATAATTCACCCGTGACTGATTAATTTGTTTGTTTTCAGTTTCATCAAAAATACAACCCTAATCTTATCCGCGACGACGAACAGGAGTTAGGGGAGCAACTTCGCTTACGCAGATTACGCGCACGACGTTTAACCATGGCTGCCCTTTCGCCTACGACGTCCACTCAGAGCAGTCGCACAGATTTAAGTCAAATTGCCGACGAGTCATCGGAGGCGATGGGTCGCTTGGGTCATGGTGACCCCCGATTACGGTCGCAATCTTTAGCTAATCCCGCAGATCTTCTAGTCGAACGAGCGCGGCAACGTCGAAAACACAGCATGGGCAAGGCGCAGACGATGGATGACGCAAACCTGTCCGGCGGTGCAGCCGGCGCCGCTGGTGTTCCTCTGCATCGACAATTGGTAGCGAAGAGAAGCAACGGCAGCGTCTCGTCCGTGGACAGCGACCGTTCATCCGGCTCGAGGAATTCCATGGGTGATGTAGAACTAAAATCGGCGCCGTTAGATACCATAACGGAAAGCGAAAATGATCACGACCACGATCATGACGAGGAAGAGCAACAACCATTTCTTGAAGAAGACTCCGTCTTCGAATCACCGAATCAGCGCCGGCGTCACAGACAGTTGGCAAAAGAGCATAAAGTAGACGTAGAAGAGGAACCCGAAACGGTCGTTTGATGAAAATAGCCATAATATATACTTTTTTGCCAATCAACACAAACTTTATACGCGTTCAATCATCATTTTCATCATGCTTGGCTCAGGTGAAAGTACGGATAAAAATTAATTAAACATCATTATTGAAAAATCATGTCACTCACTTTATAATTTTGTTTGTGAAATTAATGGAACTTGAAATGAATTTTTCTGATGATTGTAGGTTAAAAGTTGAGCAATTTAACATCTAATTTTCTTTTTAAAGATAGTTTTAACTTTTAGAATTAAATAAAAAATAAAATCGAGGGGAATAACGAAAATCTATTTTTTGAATAAAATATTTGTTGTTATCAACATATCAATTAACACGAAAATTAACCTGAATTGAATTTTTATTTTATAACCAAATTAACAAAACATAGTTTTTTATTCTATTTGATAATATTGGTAAGTTTATCGCAGGGTTGTGTACGGGTAACATCATGAGTAAATCATGCATGGCCCACATATCAGGTGTTGAAACTATTTCAAGATCATGACGTCATAACGATTTTTCAGTGCAAAAAAAAAAAATCTATATATACTACTGAACTGACTAAAATACATTGTTGCATTCAAGAAAATATGTATATTTAGCAATTTCATTTGTTAATATTGTTTGAGAAACATTTGTGAATTTTGATTTTTATTATATCTTTTTAAATTTGTTTTGGTTTGCCATTAGTGCCAGAAAATGCTTAATTGAAAGAACTTGTACATGCCAAACTTTATAGAAAAAGCATTTATTATTCTTAAAATACACGCTGCAAATTTCTCTCATTGTAAGATATTACTTCAAAGTATAAAGGAATATCACAGCCATTAGCACAGGGTCAGACTAGATTTAGAGAAGATTGTAAGAAACATAAAAGAATTTTAAAAAGTGTTGGTAATGTGAAATAAATTTTACAACAAAATTAGTTTTGTATGCAGTTAGAAAGATTTGCTTGGTCCTTTTCTACAGAACCGAACCCTGCATGTACTGATGTTTCATAGATTATATTTTTCTGTTAAATCGTGAAAATGTGAGTATAACGATTGTTAATGCAAATGACAATTATTAAAGATTACTGAAATGAAGAAAGAATTAAAAAGAAAGTAATTTGTTATTTTTCATGAATATTATTTCCTGTTTATTACTCGAAATCATCCGCATCTAAGTGGGAGTTTACGTGAGAATTGATTTCTTGTTGACTCCAACTAAAGTAAACAAAGCAGGTAATGGCACGATCGATATTTTCTTTTTTTTATTAAAAAAGGGGGAAAAAAGAAAGAACTACTTACTCATGGGGGAAAAAGATTGGACATAATGGACATTGCTGAATTTTTTCTGAGTTTATCTCGGCTGATGGCCTTTTCTGAGTGTTTGCTGAAGTTGATGGACCAGAAACAGTATTGCTCTTTTCTGTGAGGTTTGTTGAAGTTGTACTCAAACTAGTTGCTTTTTCGACGACACGTTTTTCCTGGATTAAAGATATTTATATTTCATATATTTCATCATTTGCTCGATTAAGATAAAGTTTACTTTGGAATGACTGTCATCTGGATGTTTTGTTGCGCTTGGCAATTCATCTAGTTCTGGAAAACCTGAGAAGTCTTTCCACTCTGGTAATGCAGGTAAACATTCTTTAAGTTTTTTCCTCAAACTTTGAAGAGACTTTGATACAGATGGAGAATCCTCGTTTACTGTATTTTGATTTTGATCGTTCTTATTACTGTAAAATTAATATTTGTTACTGATTTGAAAAGAAATGAGTATTGTTGCAGACATGCCTACATGGATTTTGAAGTTTCCGTTTGAGTTACATCGAGTTCTGCATGATTTTTCCGACGACTTAATTTTAGTCGTTTTGCACTTGACGCCATTCTATTGCCAGTTTTTCAAATGTCTAACGGAAGAACGACACTTGTAATTTCATTTTCGGTTTTTGAAATCATTATATATTCAACTTAATTAATCAGTAAATTTAAAATTATCAAAAGTATGAGTGGTAATGTAATAGCATTGTAGTACAATAGCACAATATTTGATTTTTTGATGTTATAAAGTATTTAAAGATTAAATTAATTTCTCGACCAAAGGATGGCGCTAGATATCTCACGCGCTACTCGCTAGAATTCATCACGAACTCATTAAAAGCCATTCAAATAATCCAATAAGCATAGTGACGAATAAATATTTAAATGAAATTTTGAAAACATACGTAATTAGATTAAAATATATATTTAATTAACTTATTATTAATCTAGAACACAGTAAAATTTACATTTTGTGTTTTACATTTTACTTATTTCTGAGATTCATTACAACTCGGAAGGCGAAATACAATAAAAAAAATTGCTAGGAATTCAAAATTAGATTCGACAACAGATTGTTTAAAACATTCGCTTTATTTCTCAAATTTAATATTTTTTATTTTTCACAGTTTATTTTTTCAATTATTTTTTCCTTATTTGGTGACTGTGCAAGGATGATTGTCTCTTCACTGATGTGAAAAGGGCACAGATGTCATATGAGTGAAAAACAACGCTAAACCAGTCACGCCAATGTGGTTGAGTAAATGACGGGACGCCGGCACCTGTGGATGGAATCAATGAGAGCCACACTGCAGGTTGAAAGAAATCACGATCCTTGACGTGATACAACAGGTGTTCGATTACCTGATGACCTACACATTATTACTCAGCATTCCATCAATTTGATTCACCTCGCAAACTAAAAAGATTGGGCTTCCTTAACCGATTAAGAAAACACTACAGAAGTCTCCTAAATAATGGTTTAAACCAAGAAAAATTTTCCCAGACAAATTTTAAGACCTTGGAATAACGACCGTATCATAAATGTTAAATAGTTAAAAGCCTAAATGTTGAGCCATAGGGCAAACTCCACTAATCGAAGTTGGCTGCACATGGATAACTAGAAGGGGGAGTCAGCGTGGGAATTCCCTCAGACATAAGTCTCAAGCCTCTTCAGAGTCTTCACTTTTCAAATCTCGCCCCAAAGGCATAGGGGGCACGCTTCTTGACCACGTGTCTAGAAGACGGTACCACTGTGCAAACCTTCCCTTCTGTGTCTTGGAATGTGTCGTATGAATAAGTTGAAATTGGGGGGCTGGAGGGAAAAAAATTAGGGGGAAGAAGAATCAATAGAATAGTTGTAGGCGATCTCTTTCTGCGTAATTTAGAATAACATTTTCTTTTGAATGTTCGATCTTAATGGATTTTAGGAGTAGCACTTTTATTTACAACAACAACGGACAGCAATCTGTATTGTATAAGCTCGAAGCTTGACTACCATGGTTTTTACGATCCAAAAACTTTCACCAGCAATTCTTTTGTTATTTATGTTGAATAAAACAAGGAGAGGCGATATATTCATCAAAAATTGTATCTTCCTGAATTCGTTGTGCTTGTTATAATAGAATGTTTTATAACTGCAACTTCAAAAACCTCAAACTTAAAAATGGCTGTTATATGACTCATACTTTCTTGGTCTGTCTGTTTAGCGTTCCTGAACCGGGAGGTGTAAACGTGTTGCAACCAGTGTGCTGATATCATAAATCACAAAAGCGTTTTTTTTTGTTGTTGTTTTTTATTCTTTACACAATGTTCCTTAAATTTTAAATAAAGGTTTCCTTTTTAGGCGAAAATACTGTTGAAACGTTTAATTTATTTAATTTTATTTAATATTTTGCAATAAACGTTTTTATATTTTTAAATTTTCCTCCATCTGTTTAAAATTATCTTGCATCTGCTAAATGTGACGAAGTTGGAATGTGAGCTGCATAGTATATAGCAATGTCAACAAGTGTTATGGCAATTGTGCTGATTAAGGCAGGTGCGCGTGCTCGTGCTGCCTCACGCTTTTCAATACCGTGGGAAAGGATGCAAATTCCCACGCTAGTACCTTGAATCGTGGCCAGCACGTGCGTTCCGCTAATAACACGTGCGAGACAGGTGATTATTGCTTTATGATCATAAAAAAAATACTTTTATCAATGTGTAAGTGTCTCCATTTGAACTGTGTTTAACAGTCAATGGAATTTAACACCGCGCGATTCTTTAAAATAATACAAAATAATTTGTAAGGCTGAATTCATTGTTACCGCCAAAGGATAGAAAATGGAGTAAATTTATTAACTTATTCAAAGTAGGTAGCTTTTATATTAAAATGAAATAATTCAATAACTTTAATACTGTATAGGAAATGCATGACCATTTCATATTCAAAATAAGTTTATAAATATTAAAATGAGGTGATTCAATATTAAAATCATTCAGCCGTAATTTTAATTGAATTGCGTTAGAAATTTCGTTTCCTTTAATATAAACAAAAAGTCAGTTGTCCTTGAAGTAAACTACCTTCACGATGCAATTGTAAACGACCAATGCATTTTTATTTGCACAGCGTATGAATTTATTTTAAAAAACGACAAATTGTTGGGTTTGAGGTGAAATTACGAGCGACATCATAATTCGCTTGGCATATATGCATACAAGTATAATAAGTACCTAGATCATAATTTTAATAAATTGAAATAAATTTATTATTAATGTGGTCATTTTAATTAAATTAATTTTTCTAAAGTACATTTGGGTGCTTTAATTTTTTTATTATTAATGTGGTCGTTTTAATAAAATTAATTTTTCTAAAGTACATTTGGGTGCTTTAATTTTTTTATTTTCTCTTTTACTTTAATTTTCTTGACAAATGGTTGCTAAGAACTACTTTTCATTCTGAACGGCGATTGGTCCTTGTGGAATTTAATCCTCCCCCCTTCTCCGAAAAATATTCCAGGGGCTCGCTTTATTCCTTGCGACCTGCATCTTTAGGAAGAAAAAGTGAGGTTAGACAAGGGAGGAGTCTCGCGTTCCAAAGGGAATCAAATTATCCAATCCAAAGGAACTCGAATAATGCAATTCAGTGGTTTTGTGGCAGGGAATCAGAAAAAC
>JAQIXT010001704.1:0-14074 GCA_034700445.1 Stenotaenia linearis
TTAAAAAATCGATATTTCAAACTCGTTCCCTCAAGTTCTGAGAGAAACACGAGGGAACGAGTTGTTGTTGTGAAACAACGCGAGGAAACGAGTTTAACAACAACTCGTTCCCTCGAGTTGTTGTTAAAGAACAAGGATTTGACCCTTTAGGGGCTCAACCTTTAGGTATTCAACCTTTCAACCGTTCTTCCTTTTATCCTGTGCCGCGTTTTCTGGCCACCCTTTTTCGGAGCTATTGAATGCAGGATGCTGAGCATTTAATTTATTGTGATTGCAATCTAGAAAAAATGTTTTTAAAGAATTTATTTCTTCATAAAAATTAACGAAAATGCAAGAAACTGTTTTACTAACATTTAAATTTGTTTGTATTAACTATAGAAGAATAAACGAATTTAGCTCGAAATTTAGCAACAGACAGTGTCTCCATCTTAAATCCCATAATTAAACTATCAACCATAATTTTTTATTTATTATTTATTCTTTATTCTTTTAATTATTACACTTTTATTTAAACATTAAAAATTACTGAAATATTCAAAAGTATTAATTATTATTTAAATTTAATACATCTTCGCTTAGTCTTTGAATTTTCAAATTCGCCACGGGTGTCGCGATGGCAAACAACATAGAGATTTGTCTCGAGATTTGTTCTGTGGCTTGTTATAATCGAGACAGTGGGCGATTTATACGATCATCTATCATTACGTTAACTTGGAAATTACCATTTCTTATTAATCATACTTGCACTACCAGCCGCGAATGACTTCATCCGCGTACAAAACTTTATCTTAACGCTGTGAAAATCTTGTGAGAGACGGTACCAATTCAGTGTATTTATATTCCTCTGTGTGCGGTCTCAAGTCCGCACTTTGCTGTTTCTCCTTACTGTTTTCTTATTCAACATGGAGGCGATCGCCAAGCATGATTTCAACGCTACTGCCGACGATGAATTAAGTTTTCGAAAAAATCAAGTATTAAAGGTAATTTCTCCCCCCTTTATTTATTAATTTAAGCACTTAAAATACATCTTTCTATTGTTATGGCAGATTTTAAACATGGAGGATGATATGAATTGGTTTAGAGCCGAATTAGATGCAAAAGAAGGACTTATACCCAGTAATTACATAGAAATGAAGCCTCATGAGTGAGTATTTGTTTTTAAATTTTTTAAAAATGGCATTTATTTATGTGTTAATTTTTACGTATTTATTTTTTTTAGTTGGTATTATGGCCGAATCACAAGAGCAGACGCAGAAAAACTTTTATTGAACAAACATGAAGGTGCTTTTGTGATTAGGGTTAGTGAAAGTTCACCTGGAGATTTTTCACTCTCTGTAACGTAAGTGTATGTCAATATTATTGAAATTATTCTATTCAGAGAGGTCGTTTACTCAGTGCAGAGCTTCTGTTGAGCAAATATGAGTGTTGAAAGAGGAAAACATAAACGGTTATCCTCTGATCGGAATGATAAAATATACTTTCTTTTGCTAATAGATGCGGAGACGGCGTGCAGCATTTCAAAGTTCTACGAGACGCTCAAGGAAAATTTTTCCTTTGGGTCGTGAAATTTAATTCGCTTAATGAATTGGTGGAGTACCACAGATCAGCTTCTGTGAGTAGGTCACAAGATATTAAACTTCGAGACATGGTTCCTGAAGAGGTAATTGATAAATTGTTGCAATATAAATATATTTATTTTTATTTTATTTAATTTTTTTAGTTTTTGGTTCAAGCTCTCTATGACTTTGCTCCACAAGAGCCTGGTGAGTTGGAATTTAAACGAGGTGATGTAATCACAGTTACAGATAGATCGGACCAGCATTGGTGGGCCGGCGAAATCGGAACACGAAAAGGTCTATTTCCTGCCACGTACGTTACTCCTTACCACACGTAATGAGTTGTAAAGTTTTGATTTGCAATCAAAAAATATATAATTTGAGGAATGACTTATTCATAAAAAGCGCTTTAAACAAAAGTAAGTAAAATCAAATTTTAAAAAATTAAGAATGTCGATGGGTAATCCCAAAAAATTGTAACAAAAATCGGGTTATCGTTTTTTTTTTCTTTTATATTTTTCTTTTGTATTTTAGTAGATTTTTTCAAATAATTTTTGCCTCTCCAAGTTGCTTTTCCTTTTAAAATAATTTCAAATCAATTACAAATAACAGTTGCGCTATACTGTAGCACAATTTATTAACAAAATGTGTTTAAAGGGGTGCAAGGTGATGATAAACAACATTATATCAATTAATTAATTTCATGTTTGTACAATTTGCTTTTAATCGGTCTTGATATTTGTGTGCAACTGTGCTTGATTTGCTTCGATCTCGGCATTTAAGGAGTTTTGCTTGATTTTGTTGCTCAGTTTGAAATTTGAAGATGAAAAATGTTTGAAATTGCTTTAAAAGTGATACAAAGGTCAGCAAATTTTTGTTTTTCTTGTTGATGCACATTGTTGTCTATTTTGAGCAGAAAGGGTTAATTGAATTTATTTTATTTGGCAATGAGTCAAAGCCACCTGAAATATAACATTTTACAGCACTGGAATTGGTGTGAGGGTATTTTAAGGGGAAAAAAATTACTTTTCTGATATATATATGTGGTTTATGTAACACTGACATATATAATTATAATTTAGTAATGAAATTTTGCTATTAACATGCCAGATCAAGTTGCATTTATAATTGTGTAAAAAGATAATGATTCATGTAATTCTTTTCTACTTTTTTGCGTTAAATTGTTTTTCTTTTTTTGTTTTTGTTTATTTTCTAAAAAACAAAAAGTAAAAAAGTAAAGTGCCATAAGCTTAAATTGCACAATGGATTGTAAAAGCCAATTTTGTAACTGCAAATATTTTTTTGAAGAAAAAAGAAAGTTTGAAAGTGGTTTGGGTCAGAGCCATGTAAATAGAAAGGAGAAATAGGGTGGAGTAAGATTTATGACATTTATAACTAGAATTTATACATTATAAACAGGAAAGGAAATGTCACTTATTAATTACAAACCTTTTTTTTAAAAAATTGATTTTCTGCTAAATAAAGGTAAATTTACCGTAAATAAAATACTAAATAAGAAAATTACCCATTTTAATTGTTTATTTTACTGTGAAGCTGGTTGATCAACCACCCTAAATTAGATTATGCTTTAGAGTGTGTATAAAAGGTGTTCGCCATTTAATTGGAAAGTGTAATAAATTGTAAAATAATTATTATCTAATGGGTATCGGTAAACTACCTTTGCGATATGATATTGCTTATTTTGCTTTACCGACACCTGTTTTCAGAGCAATAGTGTCTACGTTCGCTAAAATGAATTGACGATCTAATCATTGGATGGGAGAAATTGAGGATAATGAGTACAAGCACAACATTTCTACAGAATAGCACTGAGACAGTGTCTGGAATGCAGAAGTACCTGAACAATGTCATTTGGAATAATATTTGATTATTAGAATCCTGATTTATTTTCTCTGAAACCCCATTTTGTTTAGGCGTTAAAAATATTGACTCGATTGTCCAGTGGTACTATATCGATATACTTGATACCATTGATATCGCGGAAGTGTCAAATGTTGAGTGGCTTAGGTCTTCAATAAGCACAGTAGTGGGAAATCAAAGTATTTTTTATAAAATTAAGATAAGATAAAATGGCTAATCAAAATATTTAATTTGTAAACTAGAGGCTAAACATAATTCAAATACTATCTTCTTTGGTTTCCTTGAAATTTTCTCAAAAGCAGGCTAGCTAATATTAGCAGGGGAAGGAGGAATTAAAAGTGTAATTTAATTCATTATTTTTAAAATGATTTTTAGTCTAATTTTTCAAATATTCAACATATAATTAATACTCGCAATGTTGGAGCTTGTATTACCAGAAGTACCGGTAAATAAAGTTAAACAGTATTTACTTCTGCAATTATGATATCGATATCAAGTACCAAATACAATCACAGAATTTTAAATTCAGGTCTAAAAATTGGCACTTTCGAATCCTTTCTTGTATCTGTGTGGATAGTGCATATTGTTGCATATTCTGTTCGTAAGCAAAGCAAATGTTAAGAATCAATTATCATAATAATTGTTTTGTACAGTATTATTGTTGAAGATGTGTATTTTAATGGAACAAACATGATATCCTTTGTAGAAGTTATTCTTTTGAATTACCTGTACTATGGTGGCCCAGAAGGGCAAATAATTTTTTCGACAAAATTTTAAAAAATTTCAACAACAAAAAAATTTTGTAAGAAAAAAAAAATTTACCTAAAAAAAATCCCTCAGAAAATTTTATTTAAAGAAAAATTCTGGAAAAAAAATTCCACTACAATTGTTTTATGAAAGAAAATTTCCAAAAATTAAATTTTTTTATGAAAAAATAATTTCAAAAATAATTTCTCACAAAATTTTTCCTTGATTATACCACTCATCAAACGGTTGGCCAATTGGAAGCCGAAAATGTTTGAATTGACCAATCAGACCTACACTGATAATACGGATTACAGCGATAATCTATTTGGCCGACGTTTGATTTGTGGTATAATCAGCCAAATACCACTCGTGACGGAAGATTATCTCATAATTTTTCGTCGTTCTCCACGTTCACCATGCTAGAACTGGCCTACAGCCAGCTCTAGCATGATAACTCACGTCGAGAACTCGGAAAAATTATCGCGATAATCTTCCATCCACTTGTGGTATTATAAGTGAGAACAAATTTTATTTTCCTGTGACCCGAAAGGGCAGGTTATTGCCCCATTTCAACACCAGGTTACATTTACAGGATGTCCAAAAAATCTTTTGACCAGCAATACTTCTTAATGGTGTTTAACAGATGAAGTATGATGATGGAAGTGAATGGGAAGTAAATAAAGAGATATCAAGTTCTTCAAGATTGTCAATACAGTAATTCTGAAACTCCAAACAAAAAATAAATGAGAATGTGAGCACAAAAACTGTGCCAAAACTGTCCCAATATAATCCTCCTTTTCATGATAGAAAACACCCATTTATTGTGTGTTAGGAATATTGGGAATTAAACCTTCCAATATGTGAAACTCAACAAATAAAATAGGACTCGTTTCTCATTTGATCTTTGTTCAAAGTTAGAACTGGACGATTTTATTCAAAATACAGTCGGGCCCCCTTATAGCGTCAATCAAGGGACCGGGCTTAAATTGATGCTATAAGCGGGTTGACGCTATAAGCGAGTCCGCTTACAGCGTCAAAGTGTTGGTCGGACCGCACCAAACATGACGCTATAAGCGGGTTGACGCTATAGCCGAGGTCGCTACTGGCGGTCAGACTGTATATTCTTCTTTATATAATTAGACAACTGCTTGGTTGCGCGTCACGTGATACGCGCGATTGTCAACAATATTCAAAATGCTTATGTCACATTGTGTGTATAGCAGTACATAGCTTTTATGCAAAACCATAAAAGTGGCTTATAAACATCTTTATTTTATTGCTACACTAGATAAGTGTTTACCTTGTACTCCTTATAAGTGTTTAATACCAAGGTGTTTAAATGAGTGAAAAGACAAATTTACACTTAATTACACATTTATTTTGTCTATATTTTCAAAACTTATTTTTGCTCTGTTCATTCACTTGAACAGTGAAGTTTTATTGCCTAATGATGAATAATTCCAATCTTTAAAATCTTTCCTCACATCAAGTCAAAGTAAAATTTTTTCTTGACTGTATGGATGATCTTTAAGATAATGTTCAAGGTGAAATTGGAGGTCAGAATTTGATACCCTTTATTAATTTCCTATTTATTCCCATCATATTATTAAGCATCATTTGGGAAATATTCAAACATTGCTGGTCAAAAGACAATTTAGATACCTTGTCAAAAGATTATTTGGACAACCTATAGAGTTTAACCTGGTGTTGAAATGGGGCAATAACTTGCCCTTTTAGGCCACAGGAAAATAAAATTTGTTCTTGAGGAAAAATTTTGTGGGAAAATTTTTTTTGAAATTCTATTTTGTATTTTGAAATTAATTTTTGAAATTCTTATTTTTGAAATTTTATTTTTTTGAAATTGTTTTTCATAAAGAAACTAGCTGTGACCAATGGAATCCACGGAGAAAATGAAAGTAGAAAAAGGCTAAAATTCAAAAAAAGTGTAAAGTGAAGTAAAAGTGCAACAGCCCGTGGAAAATCCACTCCCAGCCCATGGAAAATCCACTCCCAGACCGTGGAAAATCTAATCCCAAACCGTGGAAAATCCAATACCAGCCCATGGAAATACACTCCAAACCTGTGGAAACCTCTCTCATCCAATTAAAATTCTTTTTCTGTTCATGAAAAAACTCTCTTAGCCTGTGGAAATTCACTCTAAACCCATGAAATCCACTACTAGCCCATGCAAACCATGCAGTTTGTGGAAAACCTCTTAAGCTAAATAAAATCCACTCTCTACCAGTGATGGCAGTGGCTAGAGCAGCGGCGCTACCGCTAATTAGCGATTTTTCAGCCCGCTGCCCATCCTCTCGAAACCAGCGCGCTGGTAAGCACGCTTGTAAAATGCATATTCTAGCGACGAAAATAAGCGCTAATTTGCGCTTATTTATCGCTAAATAAATTCAGAATTTAAGCAGTGTTGATTGTAAAACAGTTTTGTTAACTTCCTCTGCTCCGATTTTAAGTATTATTAAATTAAATAATCTAATTTAAATAATATTTAAAATCACAATGGGTAGGAAGATTCATTGGTAAATACCAAGTTGCAGAAAAAATCAAGTAAATGTAAATATTTGGTCAAACTTCGTTATAGCGACGTTCGTTTTAGACGAAATGTTTTAATTTAGATGACTACAGAGACGTTGCCAAAGTCATCTAAATTTAAAAATTTTGTCTTAAACTAACCTCGCTATAACGAAGTATTTACTACGTTTTTACGTAGTAAATACTATTAGTGAATACTACTATTTATTACGTTCTTGAACGACTTGAAAAAACGACAGAAAAAATTTCCACTCATGCCGAGCTCGGTTGATCATGCGCGGCATGAAGCAAAGTAGTCGTACAAAGTGCAAAATTTTTGTTTTAGAAATTAAAAGGCACAATAAAATACGATGAAATTTTAACAGATTTTTGAACTCATACCGTACTTGGTAGATAATTCACGGGCACGGCATTGTGTATAGACTTATTAAAATTTCTCAATTTTAACTGTTTGATTTTTTTTTTTTTTGAAACAGCAAAATTATTTAAAATGAGACAAACAAAAAATTAGCGGAAAATTAGCAATTTTAAGCGGAAAATTAGCGATTTTAAGTGGAAATTAGCTACTGAAATCATTAGATAGCGTCAGCGGTAGCGAAGTTTTGATTTTAAAAAGATAATTAGCGTTAGCGTAGCGCGCTACTTTTAATCAGTAGCGGTGCCATCACTGCTCTCTACTCATAAAAATCTCTTAGTCCATGAAAATCCACTTTCAGTCTATAGAAATTCACTCCCAGCCCATGGAAATCTCCTCCTGGCCCATGAAAATCCATTTTCAGCTCTTGGAAATTCATTCCCAACCCATGAAAACCTCTTTCAGCCTGTGGAAACCTCTCAGCCAGTTAAAATCCACACTCAGTCTCAGCTCATGGAAAGTCACTCTTAGTCTGTGGAAATTCACTCTCAGCCCATGGAAATCCACTCTCACCTTACAGATACTGTATCTACATTCATGTTGTGCAAATTCACTTCCAATTCATGAAAATTCAATTATTCGTATGAGGCCTGAAGGCCTTGTAAGGTTTACTTTGCACTGAAGTGCTTCGTAGTATAGAAATCAGTTAGGAGTGGATAGCAGTGTTCTTATGCCACAGTTCATTTTCCCATAGAGTTACATGATATACCTACAGGTGGCGGAAGAACATTACGATCAAAATGTGAGTGATTTGACAGGGCAAAGTACAGGAAACTTTCTGTCGGATTGCGTCAGAAATTATACTTCAATAGCGTCTTGCTGATGATTTTATGAGGATTTTAAGAAGAATTTAACTTTTTTGAATGGGAAAAGATTTAAATAGCAAAAATATCAAAGTAATATTCATATCAAAGTAAAAAAATTATTTGTTCCTAGTGAAATAGTTTGCAATACAATGAATATTCATTATACCTTGGTGAATTTTACCATAACTTAATGAAATACCGCAATTTAAATGACAAACTCGGACCTTATAGAAAACTTAATTATTTCAAAAACAGATCAGCCTCGTAACCTTTTTAAGTTTAATTAACTTGTTATCATTACAACTACTGCCTGCAATTTTCCCAACCAAGAACTTGCTACTTTGATTGACTCCCGTCAAGGTGGTTTAAGAAAAATGATGAAGGAAAGTTCTTACCTTTAAATTTAGAAGATCGCATGAAGATAACTTCGTTAGCGTTAATCATTCAAGACGTTCAGGATGTTGATTTTGGAGTTTATGTATGCAGTGAGGAAAACGTCGCTGGATCTGCAAAAAAAGAAATATCATTGAATGTTCAAAGTTGGTTATTTCATTTTACAATAAAAACTAAAACTACATCATTTAATTTCAAACAGAACCAATAGAAATCGATATAACTCCTCGATCCATAAAACTGGATCAGACTGGAAATAAAAATTTAATCTGCCCCGTAGAGGCAACCTCCCAATATTCTATTTCTTGGTATCGCAATGGAAATTTGATCTCAAATAAAAATGATGTCGGCACATTGGATTTACACCAAAGTGGAATTTATCAATGCTTTGTAAAAACCGATGACGATATGGTTCACGCAACCTCGCGAGTCGTATCAGGCGGTAAATGAATTAAGTTTGTTTGCATAGATGGGATTAATTAATTCCCAAATTACAGAAAACAAACCAGTTATAATAAAGAAGTTTGAAGAAACTATACTCCATCCTGGAGACGAAGTCGATCTCGAATGCAAAGCCGCATCGAATCCCATTTCTACAATTATTTGGTATCTAGATGACCAGAAATTGAGCGAAACCAACACAATCCACATCAATGAAAATAAGGAATCGAGCGATATTATATCAAGTGTATTGTCGTAAAGGAAAGTTTCGGTCGAAAATGGTGGTACCTACAGTTGCAAGGCAGAAAATGATATCGCGAGTGATTATTTTAGTGCAAGAATTAATGTTTATGGTATTTTTCTAGTATAAAAAAATATAATTGACATTCTCGTACATAATCTTATTCCAATTTGTAGGTAAATTGGGTATGAGAACCTTGCCGCAAAAGACTGTAGTAGCTGGGCATAGTTTTATTATCTCGTGTCCATATTACGGTTACCCCATCAGCAGTATCTGTCGCGATCCAATTTTACTTACCAGAATCGGCCGTATATCAATTTAATAAAGACACTTTTATTAAGAATGAATGAATACTTTATTTAAGATAATGATTGGTTGATGAGATTTTACACTGATTTCAATTAGACAATAGCCGATTTATAATACTATAAATTTACAAGCGTACTAATTTGAGTTAAAGAAATAATGCAACAATGATTGGCGTTAAAGTTAGAATGATAATTGCACTTAGAATGATTCAATGACAATGATAATCAAAATGGAAGTTATACTTTCCGATGACATTACAAAAAAGGTTAGTAATTAAAATACAGATCAACAATATATTAGGAATTTAATGAACACTACAGTTAATACAAAACAAAGACTACCCAAATGAACAATAATAATAAGCACACAGCAAATAAAAACGCAAGAAATAAAATACACTAAAAATAGAAAAGGAATGCACTAATGTGTGTGAAATGCCCCTGGGCATTTCACCCACGCCTTGACTTGCGCGGCAAAACCTCACAAGTTCTCCACGACCTTGAACCCTCCAACAAACGAGTTTATTATTAAGTACTCTCAATAATAGATATTTTATACACTCAACTAATTTCTAGAGGAATATTATAAAACAATAAACACACTAATTATACACTCTGTCCCAGGGGACCGCGATGCGATGCTCCGGCACGAGGTCGGAGGCTAACTCGCTGAAGTGACTAATCCCTAAGGATTAGCCCGTTCCAAACCTCACCTTACTCTTAACACTATCCCAAGAAATCCCACCGCAGGTGAATATACCTGTGGCAAGAAAGCTCTCACTGCAACACTGTGGTTGCAGCAAGAATGTGACCCAGAACTCGGAGCTGATAAGTTTTGATGTTATCAGTTCGAGTATTAGTTTCCAAGTCCGGAACCTTGGTTGAGTTTCTCTCACCAAGCTTCGACTCGTCACGTGATCGGGCGAGTCCATTAAGGTTCTCTCCCTTGGTTACATCCAAGCGAGAGTTGCCGCAGCTGTGTACGGCCTAGGGCAGCGCTGTGTGTTCCAAATAAGGGATTTGCAACACCACACGTCCCTCCCCTAGCGTTGACCTACGCGTAAAACTACCGCGCTGACCTTCTACAATCTAAGAAAGCCTCTATCCGCCAAGAACTTGGACGGATACAGACTACTAAGAGCTGTGTCTTGAATGAGCGGATCCTCGCACTCATTCAAGAAGTATAGGAGGTGCCCCGACGAATCCTCCCCCGCCGTCCCCGTACGCATATGTACCCACACCTCGGGAATCTGCTCGTGTAACGAGCCTGGTGGTACATTCCACTTAACGCGCTCCTCTTCTGATCTGGGCGAACGAACCGCGCGCAATATCCTTTGATGCCTTAAGAACGGAGGGCGCCCCTGCAACTCCCGCATCAACCATTTGAACAAGTCCCGCCCCCGGTCTCGCATACACAATAACCTGTTCATCGTCGCCGAGGTCATCCGCAGACCCGGGAACTCCTCAACCAATCCCAAGTGCAGAGTCGGCTTCGTTGAACCCGACGCCCGGGAGGGGATACCCGCGGAAAACCCAGCTACAGACACTTCCGTTCTGAGCGGGTGCGGCGATGCGCCGGCCACTTCCATTTTTGTGGGATCCTCGCTACCCGGACTCTGGCCTCCAGAGACCGACACCACCGCCCCTGGTATAGTTGGGACAATTAGGGGGGCGCACACAAGGGGTGTTGGCTGTCCAATCGTCCACATTGCTTGACCGGGAGACCCGGATCTACTCTCTGATTCGCGATGCGCCGCGAAGTCGAAGGGGACCCTGGCCGCCTCGTACATGATATCCCATTCCCTGATATCTAATACAATCGCTTGCATTTGCTGCCTGAACTCGTGAGCGTCAGGCACCAACAACTCCCAGTCCCTCTTACGCGCCTCCGTAACCATCTCACCCTCCATCCGCGCACGTAGCCACCCAGCGACAGCTCGCGTGGCTGATCGGAAAATATCCACGGATAGAATCGAGCGCATCAGCGCACTGATACGCATCGCCACCTGAACCCTCATACCTGCCTCCTCGGGACACCGCATATACTCTTGGCTCAGATACTGCAATTGTCGCGCTGCTGCGAACACCCTGCGCTGTTGCACCTCGTCTAAATCTTTGGCTATCTCGCTTGCATCCCCCCAGGTCATCTGACGATCGCTGTCGAATCGCGCAAGCAGCTGTCGACGCTGCAAAGTGTCAGCCTGCTTATGGAGTGGGACTAACTCGGCTCCCTGGGGTCTTGGGGATTCCTTACTACGTCCTCCCCCCTGCTGATCTGGTACCTCGGACCCATTCCCCCGTTTGGGCACAAATGTTGCCGACGGCGCGTTCCGGGCGTTTCCCCGCAACGGTTGACCGTTTCGGCTCCCCTGCTGCACTGGCGCTGGTTGTCGAGATCCACTCGTCGAAGCATTACTCGACGAGGTAGACCCCGAACGCCCACGGTACCCCTGATCGTAACCCCTTTCGAAACCACGACCTCTTACAGACGGTGGCCGCTCCGGTTGGACGCATCGGACTCCTTTTGGTGTTGGTCGATACAGCGTCCTTCCTGGCAGTGGAGGTATTACTACGTCCGTCGTCTTCCTGCCATGGCCCATGATGCGTAGCTGGTGCATCAGAGTTTGTGTGACCGGATAATTATCGACACCGTCTGGTCCATCTCTGGCTTCTTCGTATCGGCGTACTTCGATATCCATATCTTCTAGTAAGATGGATAGCCACTCCTTCCAAATCTGAGATCTTTGCTCTGGGTGATCCCTCCATTTCTCGTAGTAGATCACCGCCATATCCTCCTGAGCGAAACCCTCTTTTAGCATGGGCGACCACATCGGTGCTGGTGGGTCTTCTTCTTCCGTGACGAAATCTGTCCATCGCACGGCGGTACCATAATGCATCTTCTCGCCGATGCGTTTGTTGGTTCCCCAACGTCCGTTTATGGCCCTCGAGAAATTCTGACGGGTCTTCATTGGCCCATCCTTTTGATACAATCGACGGACCACTTCCGGAATCGCCTCCTTCCAGAAAAACGTACTCAGCTCGGCTCTCTCGGGCCCGAGCGCGCCCCATTGATCCATGGCTTCGTACCATGGAGTACTTGGATTTGGTTCCTAATTAAATAATAAAAATCCTTAAATTAGTAATTTATCTCTACAAGCGTAACTCATAGAAATAGATAAATTCCTTCCTTCGTGCCACTTGTTTACATTCGTGGTACCACTCCATACCGCGAGATGGCGTCACCAGTAAACCTCGTGACGTCACACACCCGGCTGGTTCGATCATTCTCGAAAACCGAGAGTGATCAAAAAACACGTATTTCTCTCAGAAGTTTGTGAGAAATACATCAAATAAATTGTTTAACAAGTGAACTCATCAAACAATTCCTAATGGATAATCATAAATTTCTAGCTATCCTAAAAATTGTGCCTTTTAGCCTAATTTCATACCTCATCAGGTTGTGGAGGAAGCGCTAAAAGTTGGGCCAACTTAGCCAACTTTTCTTCCACCTTCCTTTCTTCCTCTGATAAGGGCTCACGCTCCTCATCTCGCTCTGCCGCCGCCAACCTGTCGCCGTTCCCGGTTAAATCCATCCCTTCCTCGTTCTCAGCCATAGTAACGGTTAAATTATGCCGGCTCGTGAATACAACTTTCCGCATCTAACTGATCGTTTGCACAGTTAATCGTCCTTTCCTTTGCTTTTAGTAAATGTTCCTAACGTGACTACGCTCGCACATCTGTACTCAACGATGCTTTTCAGTAAGACTGTGGGAACCCCGTACTAAATTCCCCAATCCCCTTGGCAACGGCAGTTTCAATAACTTTTTTATGGGGGTGAAGGGTAGCGTACAGCCTTTGACCTCGCTTTCGACTTCTGATGACATCAGAGTTAGCCTCTGTCATCAATCCCCCCCCTTTTATTGAGTCGCTCTACTCTCTACCTCGAACTTTTCCAGTTACTGTAAAAGGACAAGGTTTGAGTTTTCTCAGTCCATCTCGCCGAGATTGAGTTTTATTTTGAGAATTTGAATCGAGTTTATCTCCATTCTCCTCATTTCCCCCCTTCAACACTAAATCCGACATTTCCGGATTTAATGTTGAACTCTCAACAGGTGTTTCTATCGAAAGATGTTCTAAGTCCCCTATGAGGTTATCAACATCCCCCCTAGATGGCGTTAGTAAATTGTCGCCGCCATGATGAATAACTTCATCATCCGGGACGTCAGCCATGCTCCGAACCGACTGATCGGCCAAAACATCACTTTCATCTGAGCGAAAAAGCGTATCTCTTCCACCCAGCGACTCGTCAATCACCCGTTGATTTTCCTGCCAAATTGGTTGTACAAATGCAGGTAGGTATGGCTGCAAATCTGAAACATTAATGGATTTAATCACCACTTCGTCTTCCAACCTTTTCAGTTGATACGCGTTGCCACCGTGGCATTTTGTGATAACGAAAGGGCCTTCCCGAGCATCAGCAAGACTCTTACTGATACCCTTAGCGGCGCTGGACAATACATGTGAACGGCGCCAAACCAAATCGTTAACTTTGAAGTTTTGAAAAGGAAGAATAGAGTCGTGTTTCTTAACACGATCCCGTAGATCGAAAATGTGAGCCATTAAATGAGTATATGTCTCAGAAATGGTTTGTTCGAGTCGTCGAACGTACTCGTGAGGATTTTTTGGATCTAACACAAGCGGAGACTGTGCTAAATCAATTGACCAAGGAACACGAAGCT
>JAQIXT010001705.1:0-14060 GCA_034700445.1 Stenotaenia linearis
ATTGGCAGTGGGTTTTTGATGATTTTAAAATTTATGATTTATTTTATTATTTGGATGTTTACTTTATTTGTGGAGTTTAGACTGGCACACAAAAATTTACATTATTTTTAAATGTTATTTTCTATATTTAGTTAATCCGTGGGGTACCGGCTATTTCCACGGGTACCGGCTATTTTCACGGGTACCAGCTATTTTACAGTGAAATTTGTTGGAAAATTCATTTTTTATCCATGAAAATTTCCACAGGTTCCTATACAATTAATTACACATTTTTGATTTTTGTTTACCCGGGCAGCGCCGGGTACCTTTGCTAGTCATTTATAATGTCCAAAGATTGCAAAACATCACAACCAAAACACTGATGTCTGAAATTCCGACGTCAGAATCCGTCGAATTCGGTTGTTTATGTTAGGGATACGGAAGTGTGGCCGCATCAGATTTACGCGTACACAGATAAATTGTTCGATACGGTGGATAGTTTAAAAGGTCAGATTCGGGTTACACAATTGCTGCCGAAACATTTGCAGTTATTGTATTTCCAAGATGTCTTGTTGGTAGATAGTTTTTTGAAAAGTTCAGCTATCTCGTATTAAAGACATCAGCGGTTTCAAACTATTCACGCATGATCTAAGCTCCAGACTAAAGATATCCGAGAAGTTCTTACAGGACAAAAAAATTGACGATGCAGACAGGTATAAGGTATGTAAGCAAGTGTTTATTCAGGTAAAATTAGTCATAATATAATATTTTCTTCTATCCACAGATCCGCACCAGCAACGACTTCCGGACATCACGTGACGCCAAATCCGTCATGTGGAAGAAGACATCATTTTCGATGTACAATTTATTTTAAGATTGGTACACATACACCAGATGATAATTTTATCAAAGGTTTTTTTACGCTTGTCTAACGTGTATGTTTTGATCTGCAAAATTTTCATTTTGACTTTGATCTGCAAAATTTTTCATTTTGACTAAGCTTTTCGACAACTCTCGTTGTCATCTTCAGGTCTCGAATGCATAGTTTTTAACTAATCCTGGATTAATCCTGGATTAAACAAGCGTAAAAAACCTTAGATAAAAAGATGTACAATTTACAATATTTGTATATTTTACAATAAAAATATAAAGAATAAAATTTACATAAAATGAAAAGTTGAAGTCAAGTCTTTTCACAAATGAAACAACAGAATAAAATATAAAAAACAACGGATTCGTTTTCCAGAAAGGGGTCACAAACTCCAAAATTCCTGATTTCTCGTTAGCCTTTCAACTGTCTTGTTTTTATTAAAATGAAACGTTAGAATTTATTAAAAGATAAAAATAATAAAAATTATAAGAAAGAGAAACAAAAAACCACTATTTTTATCTGAAACCTAAATAAGGATTAATTCTAACGCGCGTCGGATGGTGAGGGTACTAAACGCTGTGCGGGAATTCCTAGAAGGCCGACTGACATATTGCAACTCTTGCGTAGACCCTGCTACAACCTCTTTCGCCTCACATCCAATATTAACTACCATTCGTGCAGTTTATATAGTAGTCTAATTAAAATAAAGTCTTACGTCTGTACATTGTGTTTTTCTTTGTGATTAAAAATAATCTTCCCGAATCCCGATCAATCGGAGATTCAATAAAGAAATGAAATTAATAATTCCACAACGTTCCGAGAAAGTTTCAAGTCTAAATTATACATATTCGAGTTTTAAATGAGTCGCGAAAGAATTCTACTTGTTAATTTAAAACATAGAAGCGACCAGACACCACCGCTCGATAAACGGGTAACACTAAAACCCGTCGAGGTAACGAACGGGGAAAACTCAACAAAATAAAGGTTTTTAGAGTGTAAAACCTCACCAAAACGAATTCTAAGCCTTAATTATCGTTTAATAAGTCATTTAATCAAGTAATTATCATCTTTAATTGATTAAACGGAGTCAACGCGACCGCTCGATCTAACTATTTTCCAAGATGGCGGACGGCGGTAAATTCAAAAATGTTAAGAGGACGCTCGATCTAACCTTTTCTAAGACGGCGTATAACGTTAAATTTTAAACTGCATTCTAAGGGTGATTTTTATAATTTTGTGGTTATTATTAAGCCCACAGTGCAAATGAGACAAAAACCAATATTCGTTTAATTGTTTTAATAATTTTTCACAGTTTATCAATGGGGACTCAAGGGATTTTTGCAGAGGCTACTGTTGACTTAGTTTACAGTCAAAATAACCCCAGGTATCCGAGGGGAGAGAAACAAGCTCCTCCGCCTACCCCAGAACCTCACTTCCAAGGTAATACCGCTGGAAGTCAGAGTCACTCAGACGTAATTAGCACGGCGCAACTGGAAGAAACAGTTGCTCGAATCGTTCATGAGCAAGTGACTATGAATGAAGAAAACGAAGCACTCAGAGAGCGAATAGATTTACGTGCTTATGAGTCCTTAGAATTTCGTTGGGATTACAAAGAATACCCTCGCTTTCATCAAGCGAATCCTTTGAAATTTGATGGGAGTTGGGATGCGGGGGTAATGTTCTTAAAAGAGGCCATGAGAGTAGCGCTCGCACTAAGCGCTAGCCCTCAGGATATGCTGACCAGGGGGCTCCATTCATGTTAATTGGGCCAGCTCGCCATTGGCTGAACTCCTGTGTGTTTACCACTTGGGATGAGTTCATTTATGGGTTCATTGAGAGGTACGGGGAAAGTAGTGAGCAGAGGATGAAGAGAGTAAACAAATTGTCTCAACATCCTGGGGAAGGTCTCCGTGCATGTATCCATAGAGCAAGCGCTCTGTATCTAACTGTCCCTGCGGAAATCAGTGACAGAGATCAGGTGAAGAGATTGATGGAGGCATTAAATCCAATTTCTCGTAGAATACTACTGGAAATGAAAGCGCCAGATAAGCGTTCGTTCATCGAACTTAAGAAATTTGCTGCGCGCCACAACGAATCAATAGATCGCAGGTATAACGCAGCGTTAACAAAGACAGATCATGACAAAGCACGTATTTAAACAGAAGATGAGGAAGATTCAGAAGTATACTGAAGGTCTTCTTTATCCTCCATCTTATTTGGAGATTGAAGCGGCAGCGGAGCCGGTCTCCGAGAAACCTGATGTGTCTCACAAGGGTAATCCAATGGGAGAGCCGAAGAAGCAGTGGAGTGTAGCCTACACTGCGTCAGAAACTAGTACTGAACCAGAGAAAACTCCTGAGTCAGAAAGTAAAGAAAAAGAGGAATCTAGCGATGGCGAGGAATCGGAGGTTGTCCTACCGATTCATGGGGAAGAGGAGGGTGAGCCATTCGTCCTTCATTCATTCGTTGCTACACACTTTTCAGGGTGGAAACCACTTGAAAAGAAAGCATTCGAAAAGAAACCTTTCGAGAAGAAAGCTTTCGAGCAGAGGAAACCTTTTGATCGAACAAAATCATTTGTACCAAGAACTTTTCCACCGAAATACGGTGAGAAAAGTTGGAAGCCTCGAGAAGTTACTTTAGGTCCAAAAGCGTGTTACGAGTGCGGAAAGGAAGGCCATTTCGCATGCGAGTGTCCCAAACGAAAAGAGAAGGAACAAGCGCAAGCTGAAGAGCATGAAGGCTGAGCTTAAGTCACTAAGAGACAAAATCAAGTTGATGACAAAGGCGTTTTCAAAAAACGCCAAAGTGTCGAAGTAGGGAGTACTGGGCTTCCTATGGAGACAGAGGTGGGTTGTCCCCAGGTAACAGAATCGATGGAGATAGACTCCTCGACTCCAGCTGAGATAAACTTAGTTGAAATAATGGATTCTGACATCGTGTCTGACTGGTGTTCAGAACTCCCCGGAGTAATTGAAGACGAAATCCAAGGAAATATTAGATGTTTTACAGCTAATATGGACTCGGATTTACCTCAGATGAAAATTCAGATCGGTACGGTAGATATTATCGGCGTTCTGGATTCTGGGACGACGAGATGTTTTATCGCTGAGAGTTTAGTCGATAAACATAAGTTAAGAGATTTGGTTCGGCCTCTCAAAGGAAATCTATTAGTTAACACAGCCGGTAAACAAGTTAGGCCCACTGGTGTTATTCATTTACCTTTTTCATGGGATTTTGGCAACGAGAAATATCCTTTCATTGTTCTTCCGCATGAGACAGACCTCCTTTTATTTGGGAACGACTTGATGGCATATTTGGGAATTCAAGCCAATTCTATTACGCATCAGTATAATTTCATTAAAGGGTTTGAGCGCTATGTAAATCCAGAGAACTTTTTTAGCGACAGTTTTGATCTAGATAAGCAAGAAGATAAAACTTTTGATAACACTTACAATTATGCAGCATTTAACACAGAATTGAAGTGTGGGAATGACCTCTCTGCAGCTATCGATGATGCATGTTTGACATTGACAGAGGCAGAGCTGTTCAGACGAATGTTAAAAAAGTACAAAAAGTTTTTGACGAAAAAACCGGGTCGTACACATTTGGTACAGCATGAGATAAATTTATCCCATGATCGTTCCATAATGGTTCCATACAAACCATGCAACCCCCAAAAGCATGCAATGCTAAAGAAAATGTGCAAAGACCTATTAGAGAATGGAATAGTTTCTCCAGCGACTGGCGAGTATGCAACTCGAACAGTCCTGGTGATGCGACCAGGGTATGACCCCAGGCTCTGTATCGACTATCGGCCTAATCACCAATATATGGAGGTAGATCCGATCCAGATGCCATCTATTACGTCCATTCTAACAGAGTTAGGCCAGTTTGAATGGGTAACCACTCTCGATCTGACAAAGGGATATTGGCAGATTGAGATACGACAGGAAGACAGAGTTAAGACTGCCTTCTATTCTCCATTTGGCAGGTTGATGTTTAATGCCCTTCGGTAATGCCCTTCGGGTTAATTAATGTCCCATCCACTTTTCAGAAATTAATCGAGAAAGTGTTGGGAGACGCCCTTTATGATTATGCCTGGGCATACCTGGATGACATAGTCATCGTTAGTCGTACGTTTGAGGAGCATGTCAAGCATATTGACGAGGTTCTTAAATGTCTCACTGAGGCTGGGTTACATATTAATGAAGAAACAGTTCTGTAGAAAAGAGTTAAAATTTCTCAGCTATAGAATTGGAACCAAAGGGTTCCAAGTTCTATCAGTGGTTCCGAGCAAGGTGCAGGCAATTTCCGAGTATCCTGTTCCCACTGATGTTAAGGCTGTCCAGAGATTTCTCGGGATGGTCAATTTCTTTAATAAGGTGTTAGAACATTTTGCAACAATTGCAGCCCCATTTACAACTCTTTTGCAGAAATCAAACAAGTTTGTATGGTCTACAGAATATCAGGAGGCTTTCGACAAGATAAAAAAGATGCTCGTTGACGCCAAAACAATGCTGTTACCGGACTTGACACGACCGTTTATCGTGCACACAGATGCTAGTAGAGTTGGTCTTGGCGCAGCACTGATGCAGGAGCAGGAAGTTAATGGGAAGATGGTAATGGTACCTACAATGTTTATTAGTAAGAAGTTGCAGGGCTCGGAGAGGAATTACTCTGCGACTGAGCTCAAGTGTTTAGCGGTAGTGTGGGCGGTACATAAATTTCGAGCATATCTCGAATTTACACATTTCACGGTGTGGACCGACCATCAGGCATTAAAATGGCTGATGGCGTTGAAAGAGCCGGCAGGACATTTGGCGGGATGGCAAATGGAGTTGTCCTCCAATCAAATGACCATCGAGTACAAACCGGGAAAGCATAATGTGGTGGCCGATGCATTATCGCGAGCACCCATTGATGTTTTAGAACCAGAGGAGGAGGATAAATTGGAAACAATTCCAATGTCTTTTTGTCCAACTAAACATAGGTCGTGGGTTCTCAAGAAACCAAATGAGATTCCCGAATATGTTGAGCGCGAGGAAGATGACGAGGACTGCGCGTTATGGAGTGCACTTTATCTGCAAGTTCCAATTGCTGATAATGCGCATAATCCAAAATAAGCACCTAGATTGGGGGGCAAAGATGAAGCCCCATTTGAAAGTGCATTTGCTGCTAAAGTAGTTGATCTGCTTAATTGTAATCCTCCTATACGAGATGAACTCGTAGACGCACAGCTCAAGGATCCATATTGCAAAAAATGGATCGCATGGTTGAAACACGACGAGTTGCCACAAAATGTAACGACGAAAAATGATATTCAGGTTTTCTAGGATAGAGCGACTTCGTTCATTTTAGATAACGGACTTCTGCTGAAGTATCATTCAACAGAAGGGGAAGAAATGAAACAACACAGCAATGCGCTTAAAATTGTTGTGCCCCAATCATTAGTTCCTAGATTTTTATGACTCATACATGGTCATCCTTTATCGAGTCATTCAGGAATGTTCCGTTCCCAATATAGAGCGAAACAACTCTATTATTGCAAAAATTTGCATAGAGACATATGTCGATTCATCAATCGATGTGTGCGGTGTCAGGCGTGTAAGCCACGGTCAATTATTCGTGGTGAATCATCATTGTTGGGTCCGTTTGCTCCACACAAGACGTGGTCGGTGGATTTAATTGTCCGAAACCAGCCAGCAAGAAGGGAAACACGTACCTCATTGTTATTATGGATGTGGCTACCAGGTGGCCAGAACTGTATGCGCTTAAAAAACTGACAGCAGCCAAGATCGTAGAGTGTATCTATGATGTTGCGATGCGGTTCGGGTTTCCGAGGAAGTTGATCTCGGATAATGGTCTGCAATTTGCTTCTAAGTTGTATTCGGTTTTTTGTTGGAAATTTAGCGTGCAAAAATCCACCACTTCGTATTACCATCCGCAGGTAAATCCTGAGGAATGTTTAAATAGAGATATCAAGTATTCACTTGCTATCTACACGGATATACATTCTCGTTGGGATCAATTCCTTCGAGGAATTGCGTTTGCTATCCGATCTACGATTAGTAGGACGCATTGTTTTTCTCCAGTGTACTTAAACTTTGCTCGAGAGCTTTGTGTTCCTTGATTTAGCACGGTCTCCACTTGTGTTAGATCCCAAAAATCCTCACGAGTACGTTAGACGGCTTGAACAAACCATTTCTGACACATATACTCATTTAATGGCACACATTTTCGATCTACGTGAGCGTGTGAATAAACACAACTCTACTCTTCCTTTTCAGAATTTTAAAGTTAACGATTTGGTTTGGTGACGTTCGAATGTATTGTCCAGCGCCACCAAGGGCATCAGTAAGAGTCTTGCCGATGCTCGGGAAAGCCCATTTGTTGTCACAAAATGCCACGGTGGCAACGTGTATCAACTGAAAAGATTAGAAGACGAAGTGGTAATTAAATCCGTTAATGTTTCAGATTTACAGCCATATCTACCTGCATTCGTGCAACCGATTTGGCAGGACAATCAACGGGTGATTGACGAATCACTGGGTGGAAGAGACTTTTTCGCCCAGATGAGAGTGATGTTTTGGCTGATCAGTTGGTTCAAAGCATGCCCGATGTCCCGGCTGATGAAATTATTCATCATGGCGGTGAAAATCTACTAACGCCATCTATGGGAGATGTTGATAACCTCATAGTGGACTTAGAAAAACTTTCAATGGAAACACCTGTTGAGAGTTTAACATTAAATCCAGAAATGTCAGATTTAGTGTTGAAGGAGGGAAATGAGGAGAATGGAGATTTGCTCGATTCAAATCCTCAAAATAAAACTCAATCTCGGGAAGAAGGACTGAGAAAACTCAAACCTCGTCCTTTTACAGTGACTGGAAAGTTTGAGGTAGAGAGTAGAGCGACTCAATAAAAGGGGAGGATTGATGACAGAGGCTAACTGATGTCATCAAAGCTGAAAACGAGTGTGCTACCCTTCACCCCCATAAAAAAAGTTATTGAAAACTGCCGTTGTCAAGGGGATCAGGAATTTCGTACGGGGTTCCCACAGTCCTACTTGAAAACACTATCAAGTTTGGACATATATTGCAGTGATCAGTGATCCTCAGCTGTTTGTTTTAAACAAAGGAGAAAGTTTTAAAAGCAGAACGATCCAGTTAAATGAGAAAGGTCATTTATACAAGCCAGCACAGCTTAAGTGTTACAATGGCTGAGAGTGAGGAGGTGATGGATCTAAACGGGAATGGCGACAGGCAAACGATGGCAGAGCAGGAAGAAGTGCGCGAGCCTTTATCCGATGAGGAGAAAAAGGTGGAGGAGAAATTGGCCAAGCTAGCACAATTATTAGCGCTTCCCCACAACCTGATGAGGTATGAGTTTAGGCTTGAAAAGCACAATTTTCAGGATAGATCAAAATTTATTTTCGTAATATTTAATGGTTGTTTGACAAGTTTACGTTGTTAAACAATTTACGTAATTCATTTCTCACAAAATTCTTAGAAAAATACGTTTTTTTTCGATCACTCGGTTTTCGAGAATGATCAAACGAGCCGGGTTGGTGATGTCATGAGACTTGCTGGTGATGCCATCTTGCGGTATGGGTTCATACTGTGTATATAAACAACTGGCACGAAAATAAGATTTGCCGATTTCTATGAGTTATACTTATAGAAATAATTTATTAATTTAGGAATTTTATTGTTTAAACAGGAAATTGCCCCGACTACGCAATGGTACGAAGCCATGGATCAGTGGGGTGCGCTCGGTCCCGAGCATGCTGAGCTAAATGCTTTTTTTTGGAAGGAAGCAATTCCGGAGGTGGTTCGACGCCTCTACGGCAAGGATGGTCCCATGAAGACCAGACAAAATTTCTCATGTGCCATCAATGGACGGTGAGGAACCAACAAGCGCATCGGAGAGAAAATGCACAATGGAGTGGCCATGCATTGGACGGAGTTCGTCACCGAGGAACAGGATTCGCCAGTGCCATTATGGTCACCAATGTTGGAGGAAGGATTTGCTCCAGAACATATGGCCGTCATCTATTGTGAAAAATGACGAGACCAACCGGACCATCCGTCACAAATCTGGAAAGAATGGTTGTCGATTCTCCTTGAAGACATGGACATCGAAGTCAGGAGATACGAAAAGGCCAAGGAAGGACCAGATGGGATCGACAACTACCCCATCACACAAACATTAATGCACCAGCTACGCATAATGGGGCACGGCCGAAAAACTAAGGACGTTGTGGTGCCACCGTTGCCGGGCAGATCACTATATCGGCCAACGCCGAGATGGCTAAGGTGTGTACAGCCGGAGCGACCTCCATCAGCAAGAGGTTGAGGATCAGTTCGGGGATACGATCAGGGTTATCGTGGGCGTTCGGGTTTCACCTCGTCGAGTAATGCTTCGACGAGTGGGTCTCGACAACCTATACCAGCTCAGCAGGGAGGCCGAAACGGTCAGCAGTTGCGGGGAAATGCCTGAAACTCGCCGTCGGCATCGTTCATACCCAAATGGGCCAGTTGCCCAAGTTCGGCAGAGGGGGGCGCTTAGAAGCGAGTCCACAAAACCCCAGAAAGCCGAGCCCATTCCGTTGCACAAACAAGCGGATACGCTTCAGCGCCGACAGTTGCTCGCTCACTTTGACAGCGACCGTAAGATGACGTGGGGGGATG
Source organism: Stenotaenia linearis (assembly GCA_034700445.1). Classification (NCBI taxonomy): domain Eukaryota; kingdom Metazoa; phylum Arthropoda; class Chilopoda; order Geophilomorpha; family Geophilidae; genus Stenotaenia; species Stenotaenia linearis. The sequence goes on from JAQIXT010001705.1 coordinate 9,544, forward strand.
CGGCTGATATTGCGTGCGAACTAGATGAGGTGCAGCAGCGTAGAGTGTTTGCTGCGGCCAGGCAACTCCAGTACAAGTCAAGAGTATATGAGGTGCCCAGAGGAAGCGGGAATGAGGGTGCAGGTCGCAATGCGCATCAGCGTGCTGATGCAATCGATTTTGGCTGTGGACGTGTTCCGTTCGGCGACACGAGCTGTCGCCAGATGGATCCGAGCGTGGATGGAGGGAGAGATGATTACGGAGGCGAGATGGTTAGATTGGGAGTTGTTAGTGCCGGACGCGCATGAGTTCCGGCAACAGATGCAGGCGATAGTGTTGGACATAAGGGAGTGGGATATCATGTGCAAGGCGGCCAGGGTCCCTTTTGACTTTGCAGCGCATCAGGAGTCAGTGGGTGGGTCCGGGTCTCCCGGTCAAATGACGTGGGCTGTAGGACAGCCAACGCCCCTCATGTGCGCCCCTCTACCTGTCCCAACTTTACCAGGGGTGGCAGTGTTGGTCTCTGGAGGCAGGAGTCTGAGTAATGAGGACGCAAGCAAAATGGAAGTGGCCGGCGCGTCGTCGCCACACCTGCCCAACACGGAAGTGTCTGCAGTCGGGTTCCCCCTCTCGGGCTTCCAGTTCAAAGGAGCCAACTTTACATTTGGGGTTGGTGGAAGAGTTTCCGGGTCTGCGTATGACCTCAGCCACCATGAACAGATTATTGTGTATGCGAGACCGGGGGCGGGACTTATTCAAATGGTTGATGCGGGAGTTGCAGGGGCGCCCACCGTTTCTACAGCACCTGAGAATTTTGCGCGCGGTAAGATCGCCCCGAAATGAAGAAGAACGCGTAAGATGGAACATTCCACCAGGCTCTTTTTTTGGGCAAATTCCAGGGGTGTGGGTGCATATGAGGATGGGGACCTTGGGGGAGGATTCATTGGGGCACCTCCTATACTTTTTGAGTGAGAGCGAGAATCCGCTGATTCAGGATTCTGCGCTCAGTTGCCTGTATCCGTCGAAGTTCTTGGCGGATAGAGGTTTCTTGAAGATGTAGATGGTCAGCGCAGTAGTTTATGCATTGGTCAATGCTAGGGGAGGGACGTGTGGTGTTGCAAATTCCTTATTTGGAACACACAGCGCTGCCCTAGGCCGTACTTAGCTGCGGCAACTCTCGCTTGGATGTAACCAAGGAAGAGAACCGTATTAGATTTGCCCGAGCACGTGAATTTGCCCGAGCACGTGACGAGTCGAAGCTTGGTGAGAAAAACTCAACCAAGGTTCGGGAATTGGAAAATAATACTCGAACTAACTACATCAAAATTGTTAGCTCCGAGTTCTGGGTCACTTTCTTGCTATAGAAACTTCTATAGTGAGAGCTTTTCTTGACACAGGTTTGAACACCTGCAGTAGGAGTTATTTGGATAGCGTTTGGGAAGTTTAAAGGTGAGGTTTGAACTGGTTAATCCTTAGGGATTAATCACTTCGTGCGAGTTAGTCTCCAACCTCGCGTTGGAGCATCGCATCGCGGTCCTCTGGGACAAAGTGTATATATTGTGTTGAATATTTCTATAAACTCCCCTAGATTTTAGTTGAGTTTAACAAAAGATTATTATTAAGAAAACTTATTAATAAAACTCGTATTGTGTTGGTTTGAAGGTTGAAGGGACTTGTGAGGGTTACCGCGCAAGTCGGGTGAGTAAATGCCCAGGGACATTTCACACACTAAGTGCATTCCTTATTTAGTGTATTACTTGTAGTGTTTTTCTTTATTAGTGTTAGTATTATTAACTGTAGTGTTTTATTAAATTATTATTGTATTGCATTATTTCTCTAAATTCATTGATTCATTGTTTAAATATAAATCCTAAAATGTCATCAGAGATCATTACATCCATTTTAATTGTCATTGTTGTCGAATAGTTTTAACCTTAATTATCATTCCTGTTTCATTTTAATATTAACGCCAATCATTGTTCACGTTGTTTCTTTTATCAAATTATCTTTATTTAATCTTTTATGTCATTCCTGTAAATTCGTTTTAATATAAATCTGTTATTTACTTATTCACATGTAAATTCTCACCTATCATTATCGTTAATTAAATTGTTCATTATTTTATAACAAAAAGTGTATTTATTGACCATAAAACCGGACCGATAAGGTAAGTAAATTTGGATCGCGACAATCCATGCAAATTTAGTGACAATAAATGAGGTATTTGTAGGCAAATTAATTGAAAATTTCAACTCTTATTACTAATACTTATTGCAAAAAATTTGAACTGTTTAGCCATTGAAATTTATTATTTTGACTATAATTTACCCTTAGAAAAAACAACAAGGGTATTGGCATTGGTCACATGATTAAATGCCCTCCACAATAAATAATAAACAACTAAAATCAAGAGAATAGTATCTGTGGCCTTAATAATCATCATAATTAAATCAAAACTAAAGAAATGGGTAAAATTGCTGTAATTTGATTATGGTGGACCATAGGAACAATAATGCGCACATGCTACTTCAAAAATTACTGGAGCCATCAAGATTGCCGAAGAGGAGAAAAACCACATGGCATTTTGACTGAATCCAGACTTTTAACGACGGGGAAGCTCAAATACACCTAACCCGCATAAAATAAACTAATGCGCACAAAAGAATCCAAACATGCCCAAAAGCATGCAAACACACCCAAATTAACTGAAACGTGCCCAATTTCACTGGATGGCGCTTAAAAGCATGCAAACACGCCCAAATTCTTCTAAACGCGCCCCAAATAATCCTAAGGCGCAAATACAAAGTGAACACAGATACACATAGAACAAATCCTACCCAGATAACACAAGGACATCCATTGGATGGCCAATGGACAACCGATTTGGATTGTGACGGTTCAGATTCAGGGAATGTCATCATGAGGCCTTAAATCAATGTGTGCAACGGAATTTATGATGAATGTGGGAAAAGCGATGGAAATTGCCCCGTCACAAACAATTTCTAGAATCCTATTTTATCTTACTTTCTGACTATGATCAGGTTGTGAATAGTAACCAGATGTTGATTCACTTAAGAGTTATTAGAGACTTAGCGAAAACTTGGTACCAAGTTCCCAAGTAACAAAGTCACATACTTTGTCAAAAACTTGGTAACTTCCGGTAAATTTTAACAAAAGATTGTATGCAAACCAACCAACTTTAGCATGAAAGTTGGTTTGAAAAACTTCGTTACTTAGTTTGATGCACATGTGCAATAAAGACAACAATGAGCCACTTACGTTGTCATGTGCCGCCATTTTCTGCTCGCATGTACGATCGCGAGTATGGGTAGCATTTAAATGGCACGCCAATTACAATTTCATTCAACTAACGCCTTGTATAGCACAGCCAGAGCTTTTGTGGTTTTCTTAAGTAGAAATATTGGAGGAAATAAACAAAATACAAATGTAAGCAACAACTTTGATACTTGGCAAGTTTGTAATGTGTAAATGAAATCTGTATGCTAACTGAAGTACCTAGTTTCCAAATTACAAGTTACCAACATACTTAGAAACCATGTTTCAGCTTGCATATTGGCAAATTGGTAGCTTGGTACCAAGTTTTCGCTAAGTCTCTATTAACTAAGGTCATTTCCAAGTTTGGAAATGACAGTCAAGATTGGAAACATTATCCAACTTAAATAAAGTTGATTGTTGATATTTTCTGCATTTTATTGATCTGTAAATAAATGGATATTCCCCGAAATCGGAGAATATTGGTGGGTTGCCCACCAGTCTTTGCTACAGCAGTCGGGCTTTGGCCGGACTGGACTATGCCATCTCGATGTGGGTTGAATTCGTTCAGAATAACGGGGTTTTCCCGGGTGTCGATCGGAGGAATTGACTGCTCGATTCGCCACTTGCACCGATCGCCACTTGCACCGATCGCCACTTGACCATTTTAAGTTTCCATCGGTTAACTCGCTACTTGCGATCCTTTTAACCGAATTCGTTAAGAAAGAGGGGGAAAAGTGTCCAACTAAATCTATTAGTGTCCAAGTGACACTTTCTGACAACAAAGATAAATATAAGCACAAACGTATCGATACAGATCATTGTTGAGCAATGATTTGCCACTTGTAACTAAACTATGGGGCGCCGTTTGGGACATTAATAAGGGTGCAAGGGAGGGAGGTATATATTTTGGTGCGCGCCGATTGTATCGGCACGCGTGCACACTTTTACACGCACGCACACACTTTTTGCGCGTGCGCACCTTTTGGAAACAGAAAAAAAAATTAAAAATTCTAAATAGTATGTCCCTTTTGGCTATTTAAGCCGTCTGGGACAAAAATAAAGTGGTGCGCGAAGTGAAAATTTGCGCGCGTGCACATTATAAATTGGCACGCGCGCAGTAAAAATTTGACACACACACACACTTTTTTATTCGATTTTTTTCCGAAAAAATCAAATAAAATATCAATTTGGAATCGATTCTGATTCCATTCTACGGAGGTCTGGATGTGGCGGGTGAAATCCGCCACATCCAAACCTTTGCT
>JAQIXT010001706.1:0-14051 GCA_034700445.1 Stenotaenia linearis
TAGCGTCAACCCGCTTATAGCGTCAATTTAAGCCCGGTCCCTTGATTGACGCTATAAGCGGGTCCGACTGTATTTTGAATTCACGATGGCCGACCCAAACGCCGAACCATCGAAGTCGATTTCTTTCTTTTAATTTCGCATGTCTTGTTGTCATAGTAACTCTTTACAATAATATCTTAACCTAAACAATATACTTAATGATACTACAGTCAATTAGGGTCAGCCAATTCAGCAACACAACAAGAAAATCTACAGATTTTGAAGTAAAACTAGAAAATCTGTAAAAAATCTACAGAAATCGGCCAAAAATCTTCAAACAAATAATCTTTAGACTTTTTTAGCTGGACAACTAACAGGAAATTACTCATTTATTGTTTTTTAACATTTTCATTTTTATTTACTATTGGTTTTTTAGCTGTTGACTTCCCTTGATTGGCAGCTCGACAAGAACTCGAGTCACATACCAGGTGAAAAATCTATAGATTTTTTAAAGAATGTTACAATCTGATAAAACCTTCAAGAAAACTCTACAGAAAACCGTCTCTATGGAATTTATGAAACAAGAATTTATAAAATTTTATATAATTTTATATAGTTTTGTAATATCATTTTAAGTATTATATAATTTTATACATTGGATTCCGCTTAATTGGGACACATTGGGCTGGAACATTTTGTCCCAATTAGCGGCTATCCCAATAATGCGAAGCTCATTAAACAGAGTGAAACAGATGGTTTCTGTAAATAAAATGACTGCTAAGTCTTATATCATTAAGCAACAAATTTAGATGAATTCTTAAATAAGTCAAAGAAAAATATTTATCAAAGATATTTATCATAAATATCATAAATTTCTACAAATTTTCAAAAAATCACATTTTGCTACACAATTTGAAGCTCATGTGAGGTCATATTTGTCTCCAAATGAATCTGCAAAGACAACAGTCTTGTAATTTACTCAATAATGGCCTTCACGTTTGCTATCTAGAAGAAATTGTCCCGAATAAGCGGAATTTTGTCCCATATAAGCGAAGGAAATGTTGCTTATTTTTGGGATTTGATTCCGTTCTTTTGGATTTGTCCCAAATAAACAGCTGCCCCGATTAACCGGCGTCCCAATTAAGCGGAATCCACTGCACATAGCGCAAATAACTTCCATGTAGGAGAATTGCCGTAATTTAATAACATCCTCTGCTACTTTAATAAAATTACAAACACAAACATACCACTTCAGAAACAACAATCACATTGCACAGCCGTGACCGTGACAGGATTTAGCAAACTTCCAAACATCTGCAAACTTCTCCACCAATCAATTCCAAAGCATAAAATATTAACCAACCCCCACTTTTTTCAATCCCAAACCCCGTTCGCAAGCCGGCATAAACCTCCACATCAAGTGTCAAATCAAGTGATAAATTACACAAAGCGAGGTAATACTTGATTAACCAAATTGTACGACCACAGCCATTAAACATACAGTGGCAAAGGTTAAGCAGAGAAAGCGACTCATAATTCACTGCCTGATCACATCGTTTGCCATTTCCATTCAAACTGTCACGTTCTCCCATACACAATGAATGCTTAATGCACCTCAAGACCTTTTACATGCCGATAGACTGTTTTTCAACTTAATATTTAATCATTTTGCAGGAAATGAGAAAATTTGTCTTTCGGAAGATTAATAACGCATTCCGTCACTTGTAGAAAATATTGATCATTATTAAGTCATTTTCAGGACTTTTTTCATCATATAGTCATTTTTTGATCAATTTGTGATCAGTTATGATCATCATTAAATATTGAGGAAATTTTGATTTTTTTAAATGATCAACTTTTAATTTAAAAAAAAAATTATTAAATGATCTTTTAGTCATTTGATCACTGGTTAATCACATAATAGACTTTTATGATTAAAATTATAATAAATGAAGTTTGATATTAATTCCATCGACATTGAAAATATTTTTCAGAATTATTTACTATTTTTTATAATATATTTTAAATACATGATTTTTCCATTTGAGCGATGTTTCTTACCCGACGAATTGGGTTAATAACTTTTCCTATCTCTTGCAAGCCAGGTTAATTGCTGTGTATACAGATGAATAGAATTATCGGCTAATTGCATGCAAACAACTGTGAAGTAATGAGGAAACTTCATTTTTCTTACAAATTTTGATAAGAAACAAATTAATTGCATTTTTAACTTGTTTTTCAGCAATAAAATGGTGGAGAAGTGTGTAATTAGGCTGAAATCGAGACAAATTCCTTGCATTCCAATTGTTTTCATTTTAAAGTGTGAGTTTGAGGAGTTGTGTGGTTTATTGAAATTTAATTGCAATTTGCAATTAAAAGTTGAGGTTTACACGAGAACAGAAGTTTGGACAAACAAACATCGACCGCAATATTCCGTTTTGACACGTGAGGTTAATCGAGTAAATTAGAAAGCGAAAATCTAACACGGTGATGTTTCGTTGCACCTGATTACTTCATTGGTGATAAAGCATGGATGTTGTAATCGATTTGTTGATATTTATAATTTTAGGTTTAATCTCGGGTTAAATACTTTTATCCATTTAGCGTGTTCGGTGGTTCGGTATGATCCTCATGCAATTACCAAATATGGACGTCATGTGCGCATTGCGCAACGGACTTTATAAATATTTTGAATAAAATACTATTTTAAAATACTTTTACAAAATACTGTTTTCCAAAATACATTATAAATTCATTACATGTTAATTAATTTCATAATAATTAATTTGATAGTTATTGACTAGTAGCTTTCAGCAACAACTACTTTAATGTCAACAGTAATAACAGGCAACAGCAGTATCCCACAATGCATCTTGATACTGCAACAATATCTTCAATATTTTGTTCTTATTATTTCACATTGTTAATATTCTCTGGTTCTTCGAATACACCAATGACATAAAATTTAAGTAATCCACTATCAGTAACTTTAGTCTTCACCAACATCAATTTTTCTTTATCAACAACATAAATCTTCTTTGTTTAACAGTAGTAATCATTCTTGCATATCTTCAATTCTTTGCCTTTGTTGTTCCTAAGGTCAACCGTATCCGGTACAACCTTCTTCGCTCTTTTTCTCAAATATGTACATCATCAATTTCCTCTATCAACACTGCAAATCTCTTCCCAACTTGCAGTTACAATCATTCTTACAACCAACTTCAACAATCCCCACTCCACCAATCCCCCAAAATCAAACTCCGGTCTTCGCCGCCACGCCGACACAACAATCCGAAACCAATTTCATCTGATCTCTTCAATTAAGATAAATCAATTCTCTCTTGATAGAACAAATGAAAACAAAGCTCTATTCAACTGCTCACATTAATTATTGCAAACTTGATAACAATCACCATGCATAAATTAATCAATTAATAAATAAATTGCATAAGCATAATCAATTTGCTAATAATGAATGTGACACACATTTCATTACAAACCAAAAGCTTTTAAACCTAATTCCACACCATTTACTATTAGAAATTCAGCAAATCAGACATAATCAAGTTGGAGAAAGAAACACAAAAGACTTTTACTAACACTCTGCTATCTTAAAATACCACAGAGGGTAAGTGTTTTCAAGCCCTTAGAGACTCTTAAAGACAGAAACAAAGTGTCCCTTCCTTTCAACCTGGACTATTCAAGTCATTAGAGGTAACAGCAAAAGCCACACAAAGACCTTTCTAGGAGACAACCTCAAATACTCAACGTTTCATCCAATTAGGAAGGAAACTCCTGGAATAAGATCAAAGCAAAGCATGGCCCTTAAAGATTTCCAACATTTATTGACAAGTGCACCAAACAAGACAAAACTGATAAACTTTTCCATTGTCCAATCTAAATGTCAGTCTGTTTTGTTCCACGGAACTTGGGAACAATGTTATGTTGTCTTCGCAGAACTAAGCGTTAAGTTCGGTCGTGGAATATGTCAAATTAGGTTGTGAATGGGACAATTGTTTTAAAGAGGTCAGACAGGAAGTTGGGGGTGGGGAATCTATTGGTGACCTTAAATTTGACCTTGAAGGTCATCTTCAAAGTCATTCTGTTTATGACTTGATTAGATAGTTGTAAAACAACATCAAAATAATCAAAAAGTTTTGCAACAATGTATCATAGCTTGACTTCAAACTAAAACAATTTTAAACTCACTTTACAATGCTCTATAACTTTCCAATTGAAACTTTTCCTCTATCTCTAACCATTCACAAGTTATAACTTGACTGACCTTGAAAATGACCTTCAAGGTCAACTGCAACCCCACCAACAGATTCCCCACCCCCAACTTCCTATTCAACCCCATCAAAGCAATTCCCCTATCTCCAACCACATCCAAGATATTCACCGATATTCACCGATAACCAGACATTCGACGCGTCTTTTAAGACATCTCCTCCTCTGGGTATTGAGATTTCCAAAACTTATTCCACAATCTATTTCATCTCCTTCCCCACTCTCCTACCATCATTATCCTCTGGTGACATTAAACCCAACAATCATACTTAGCTTCTCGCATAACCGCTAAAGCCGGCGGTAATTTCCATTTCCAAACGCCGCAATTCAAACCTTACAAATTGAAAACTTGTGCACAACAAACTTTCCAACCTTTTATCTCCCCAGCAAACCTCATTTATTCCCATCCCCATGTAACCTGATCCAGAAGCCTCACTTAGAACCAATCCCACTTACCTGTGACATGCACAACAATTTTGGCAGGTATCACCGACTAACTCCAACTCCCAATTGGACACTCCAACAAAACCATTCCACCAGACACATATTGATCCTGACATTTTTGCAAAACCAAACTCCATTTTTCCCCTTTCTCCACACATGAACCCACTGACCTTGTCTCCAAGTCTTTTTCATCCAAGAAAAATTGACAAAAAGGCAAGAAATTGATCCGGCTAAAAACACAGCCGTGCTGACATGTCCATTACCTATTTTCATCACTTCAAATGCATTGAATATAAATATGGAGATACCATGTTTTTTTAAAGTCAGAAAAATTGTAATTGTTCGGCAAATATTTTTAATAGAACAAAACTATTTGGAATTTGAAATTTGGTAACAAAATGCATGTAGAAAATGAAGATAAAAAATCATGATTTAAAACACACTGCAACCCAGCTAGAAAAATCTACAAAATATCTACAAAAATTTGGCCGATTTGCAGTTTTTTAAAAGTTTTTCTACAGATTTTCTTCAAATTCTGTAGAAAATCTGTAGAATATCAATTTTTTCTAATTTAAACTGCAGAAAATCTGTAAATTTTGAAGTAAAGCTGTAGAAAATCTGTAAAAAAATCTACAAAATCTGCCAAAAAAGTGCAAAAAAACTTCAAAAAAAAAACTCTAAAAGTCTGTAGATACTCTTTAAACTTTTTAAGCTGGGAAACTAAATAAAAAATATATAAATCTTTAAAAAGTACAGAAAATAACAATTTCTAGAGTTATATCTTTCAGCCGAGAGCAAAAATTTCAAAAATTTCAAAAATTTCATTACAACCACAATTTATAAAGGAATCATTTAGAAACTCAGAATTCAATAGTTTCTATGATAATTCAACTTCTGGCCAAAAAGGTAAAATAATTTCATTCCATTTCAAAAATGCTTAACAAGTAATTTTTCTAACACTGGATCTCCATACATTTATATCTAGGACTACATGTGTAAGAAGAACTTTTGTTTACCTTTTTGCTGCTCACAAAAACCAATGTAAATGCTAAACATCAATGAAACTTGGGTTCTTAACCTTTAGAAGAAATCAATAAAATTCACTGATATTTAATTTATGTTTCTTTTTCAGTTGCCCTCATTTCTATCCAGCAATTTATTTTCTATTAATGGAGTGGAATGAAAGAGAATCAAGAACTGAGCAACTGACATTCAAAATGTATGATCAAAGGCCCATCTTCTCAACACAAGTCCTTTATTCTCCAGTGGAGTATAGCTGAGGCCATGAACCAATTCAGAAAAACTCATTAATCATTCTGTACAAAAGCAGCTGACTACTCAGGCTCCTTCAACAGGAAGAAAACTAACAACTAAATGAATTAGCTGGCCATTTCTCTGAGAAAAGCATGTCCATTGAGGTTTCCAGTGTCACTTCAGCAAGTAATCTTGTGCAATTTACCTGCTGACATTTCAAACCGGAGTTTCGGATTTGTCGCGATGGCCGAAGAACGGTCAGAGAGATAAGAGTCCGGTTACAGCTATTAAATGAAATCCGTGGTTGATACAATCAAAGTTTGTTACCCTGAAACAAGTGTCTTGTGGAATGGTATGGGGGGAGGAGATAAGTTTTGATTGTAATCCGTAATTGCTTTGGAAACTGATCCGAACGACTCGGTCGGAGTTGAAGCGCTGTTACTGAGTTTGGAGGGAATTCACTATAAGTTATTGCCAATCATGGCTAACCATAAAGTGAACTTGAGATATCTGTTTTATGGAGATTGAAGTGTCCGGTAAAGTCCGTTTATTGTAAAACACTTGTTGAAGAAGTCGATGGTGTTTTATCGTTATAGACTCGATGCCGTACATACAATGTGATTATCTATTGCTTGATTACAATAAGTATAACAATACATTTCTTGAATATTTATTTGGATGTGAAAATAACATCCAAATTCCAATCTGATGACTTAAAGTGAAAATATAAGTCATCATGGAGGATACACTTCCAAGATTCTCTTACATAAATAATATATATAAATAGAAATAAGTTTGACGTTCATTCATTGATCGAACTATGCACTCCCAGAATCCACCACACCAGGCGGCTCATAAACAACAAATTTGATTTAATTCGTTGTGCCAAAGCAACATGAAGTTGCTATCTTCTTCAAAATCCAATAAGCATTGCAGAAATTAGTTCCAGAAACTCCTCAACAAGTCTCCTTAACAACAATAAAAGAAATGCAACAATGGCAGCATTGACTGATCTCATTTAAGATTTTGCTTAAGCAGCAAATGACATCTTAATCCTTAGAGTGCCGACGGTGTGCACAAATGTGCACATCTTATTTCATGAATGCAAATTTTTTTTTATTTGGGTAATGAATTTTTTTTTCAATTATGGGACTTTGTTTACTTATTAGTAAAGTGTGTTATTCTGAAATTTTGTGTCATTTGAACTAGTTATAAAGAAACTGTTGGACTTTGAAAATGTCTGCCCCTTACGAGCCCAGTTTAAAACGCGGTTGGGCTTTCCTGTATTTGGTATAAATCACACAATCAAGCAGCACAGTTTCACTTTCGTTTTGTAATAATTAACTTTAAAAGGTTGAAATGACCTATTTTACTTAATTTTCTACTCCTAATAAGGGTTCTGCAGGTGATAGGAACCTGCTAAAACACAGGGGTGCCTCATCCAAGGTTAAATTTGGGTGTGACAAATGTGCACACGCACGGGTTTTTCGTCGGTACTCGGAGGGTTAATATTATAAAACTTAATGCCAGTAAATAGCTTCGATTTTCTTGTACAAGTATCAGCAGTTGCCTTAAAGCCAATAACACTTCTTGACAGACCAAACCATTCGCTCCCAGAATCCACCACACCAGGCAGCTCGTCCACACTAAACTTTCACATTGTCCGCAATAAAAAATTCAAATCGACTCTGGACTTCGCACAAAAAGAGTGAGCAAAGCACAACAAACAAGCGACACTCGCTTCCTGTCTTAGTATATAATATTCATTCACTGACCGAACCATACGCTCCCAGAATCCACCACACCAGGCAGTTCATCAACAATAAACTTCGGCTTAATCCATCACGCCAAACATGTTGCTTGTTTAAAAAAGCATCACGAATAAAAGATGACAACCGTACCAAGTGATTTATCGCTGAATGCTGCCTGCGAAAACCACACTGAATATCAGAATCTTCTGAACGAATCTCCTTAACGACAACAAAAGAAATTCAACAATGGCATCCTTGACCGGTACCACACAAAAACTCCAACTTACAACTGTTTCATCACACCCAACCATTTCTTCGCATTCCTAATGACCGGCACTAATGAGAGCAATTCCATCCTGTTCTTGCACACTTACCGCAATCCTCAAACAACCGCCGAAAATTGGCCAGATCAATACTCACCCAATGGCATAATCATTGATGTCTTTGTCTGCACTTTCCTCTTCCTAGCCGGATTCCATTTCAAAATTCGCTAAGCAGGTAAATATGCCGGCGAAGAATACACCGCTCACGTTTGCTCCAAACCTAATTTCATGCACTAACGGAGTTTTCACGCAGAAATGAAGATTCTCCTACATTTCTTTGCAGACAAAGACACAGAAAAGGGAGATCTTCAAAGAGAAAAACTAATAATTCAATGTCGAAAGACATTTATGGCAAACTGAACATTGATTACAATTACTTCTTCCCAGCGGCGACACCGAATTGAAATTTTCCAATTTACTCTTGGAAAATAAACAACTTTGTTGGCTTTTTGTGGTTTTAATGCAGGTTTTAATGGTATGAAGCAATATTTCTGTAAAAGTTGGCTGATAATCCACTTATATTGTTATTTTACATTAAAAATTTCATTTTCTAATACAAATGGGATTTTCAAACCCATTAGACATAATCTTAAAAATATAAAAGTTTTATCATCTGTTCAGGTAAACTTTAAGCCTTTATTAAATCTTAAACATTAAAAAATGAGAGATGTAAGGTACACTTAATGAGTAATTCATGGTATTATAAACCAGGTTTTCAAAACTTTAAGAAAAACTAAAAAATTTAATATTTTTGTAAACAAAACTTTAAATTTTAAAGGATTTCTATTAGGAAACAAAACAATACCCCATTTGCATGACATTTGCCAATTCAACTTGTTTATTTAATTAACTAAACAATGTTTACAACCAAAAGATGATCCAAAAAGTGAAAAATACCAAATTACTTGGCAGCATGTCACATTAACAGTAATGACCCTCATTTTTCTCCAAATTACAATTTTTTTCAAAAAAAAATCCTAACATCATAAAGCAATTAGCAAATTCCCACTAACAAATTTTGCATATCATCATATTAATCAGATCAATTACAAACTTCCATGTACCCCCCTCTTTCGCGGCTTTCGGCTTTAACGCGAACAAAGTTAGACAAGTTATACACAAACTGCCCACTTTGTCTTCCAAAAACTGAGTAATAAGTAATGAAAATAACTCCACATGAGTGGACAATACCAGTAAACCCATACTTGATATTTGAAGAACAAATTCTATACCCTCCGGGACACCCTTCCACCGAATTCATCGATCGGTCATATTGCCATTCCCCACAAGAGACTTTTCTTCACCAATTAAATGTATATATTGATAAATGGCATGAACTGCCACACCAATTAGCAATTCTTTTTCCCCCTGCAAATCCTTTTCCCACTAAGCCTCCAACTAATTTAGGTAATAGTTAATTATTACATTAATGAGAAGGACAGCACCAGCTGTGTCTCAATGAGACCTTTTTTCCACTTCCTTTCTTCACTTTGACTCACTTTCCAGAGGAAATTGGCAAGGAAAAGACTTTTTTTTCTTTTTTTCCTCAGGAACTGACTCTAAAAGATTGAGATTTGAATTTTTCTACTTTTCACTTGATTGGCTTTTAGTTTTAAGTAAGTGATTGGCAATTAGTCTTACTTAGTAGTTACCAGAGTACAAGTTTGCAAACACTTTAATTAGATTTTCAATTGCAGGCTTATTAGGAGCAAAAAGTCATTCTCAATTGTGTCTGCCAGTGTATATAGAAGTGCAAAGTCTTTGAGCTCAAGGTCTAATTAACTTAAGTTGGCAAAGGCTTCTTTGCACAAGTTTCCATAGCTTTATAGGTGCCATATTTTCACTTCTTTTGGGGGAGATAATTAGCAAAGTTGTGCACTTAAAATTTTATTGCTCTGCAAATTTATTTATATGGAATGTGCATTGTGAAATCACCCACTTCTTACAGCCATTAGTTCTTAATTTGAGCAAATTTATTCAAATTATTAATTAGGATTTTTTCCAAAATCTGGTTAATGTTTTGTGAGGGGTTTTTTCTCTCCTGGTTTTACACATTTTTAATGGTTAAGTGGAAATTGATGTTGGAAGTTAAAGGTAAGCTTCTATGTGAGATTAATTTTGTACTTTGGGGATTTTTTTTTTTAAAGGAGGATGGGTTTTGAAGGTGAAAATGTGGAAAGTGGTGGATTGTGGTTGGGATTTTTCAGTATTTTCTATTTGGATGAGAGGAAAGGGTTGAAAAGAAGCTAATTGTGTATTTTATAAGTAAAAACTATTGCTATTGTAGATATATGTAGAAAGTTTTTTTCAACAGAAAAATGCCATTTTCAAGAGCAAATGTGGAAAAACAACTTTTTCCTGGAAATTTCCAAAATTTTTTATTTTGGTAATTGAATATCGTTGCAAAAACTCTAAATACCCATATTTATCAACTTTACAACCATCACCAAACCCTTATTGACCTTCATACCAAAAAAAGGAGTACTGGTTAAAATAAGGTTACGCTCGCGCTTTCAATTCGCTGATTTATTTAGTACAAGCAACTCTTAAAACATTGATCAAAAGACTTGGAGCCATGTAACCTCTTCTGTTTGTTTACTATGTGCCCTTATGGCTGCATAACTTCCAGTATCTTAATAAAAAATATTTTTTAAGACTATGTAAAAAATGCTCTTTTCATGAGCAAAAATATTTTTAAAAAACATTTTGATGGTAAATTCCTAAATTCTCTATTTAAAATAACAGAAAATAAAAGCAAAGGACCCTAAATACTATTTTTAAAAAGCCTATAATAATTTGGCCCATTTCTGTAGATCTTTCTGTAGTATATTGCCTCATTTTACAGATTTTTAAAAGATTTTCTTCAGTTTTCCTTCAAAATCTGTAGATTTTCTATAATTTAAATTCAAAAATATAAAAATATTTAAAAATCATGCTGGCTGGCCAAAATACTGTATACAATCTGTAGATTTCTTAGCAGGCAAAATACCCTCCAGCTCGCTCGCTTTCCACCCACTGACTAATTGAGCACAAGCACCTCTTAAAACATTGATCAAAACACTTAAAGCAACATAACCTCTTCACCTTATTTACAATAAACCCCTATTCATACACAACTCCCAGCATTTCAATAAAAATCCTACTTTTACCAACAAAAACAACAAAAAACCAACAACTTCCTTAAAAATTCTTCAAATTCCTCACTTCAAATCTTCAAAAAAATCCCAAAAATTCTAATAACCCTCCCCCCACCTCCAAAACCATTCCCAACCCCCCAATCACCTTCAAACCAAACAAAACAACATTCCCCCAAAACTCCGCTTTCGTTAACGAAAGCGAATTCACTTTCATCTCGCTTACTAATTCCCCACTCAGAACATTTATCAAAAGATTAATCAAGGTACCCTGTACTTATTATTTACTTACTCAAACATTAAAAACAAATCCAACATTTACCTGCCCCACTTTGGTTCTTTAATTGGCCTCTGTAGCCAACTTTTGGTGAAATTTTGGTCCATTTTTCTTATCTGCTGATTACAGAGTTAATAATAAAAGAAAGTATGCTTGCATGTTTGCCTTCTGCAATCTCATTCCACCCTGAGCACGAATGCTGCTTAATTGGGTGACTGGTAACCACTGCAGCATTTTTATTTTAATTATTTTTCTAAATGGCAAATTGCATTGCCTCAATAATTGGATATGATAATCTAAGTTTTTATGAGCTCATTTTGGAAATTCCATCCTAATTCCTATGTAACAAGCTGACCTCAACTTTAAACATGGTTTTTGCATTTTTTTTTTATTGGGTTCAATATTTGCCTCTTAGGAGCTTTCTCACCAGGGCCCCATATATGAGATTTTATTAGAGTGAATAGGAAATGGAGAATGGGTTTTCTCTTTCTTATTATTTTTCCCTTTTATTTTTTCTAGTTTGACTTTTCACTTGAAAAAGTTGGAAATCTCCACAGATCATAAAGTGAAATCAATTCTTGATTTTGATTGTGAATGTAATGCTTTACCAAACAGTTCTATGGCGCATTCGTCGATTTGTCGACAAATTTTCTACGGGTTTTCAAAATCACATCAAGAATTTAAGTAATATTCAGATTTAATAAAAAATCTAGATAATCTGTAGATTGGCCAAAAAACTGTAGGTAATCTGATGCCCAATTAATTTTTAATTTTGATTGGTGTGGAGACCTACAGTGCGTACCTACAGTGAGTTAGGCTGGGTTCACACATTGTTCACATCTGCAGTGTCAATAAGGCAAACTACGGTAAAGCAAAGACCACTAAGGAATGGATAAGCAACCCCATGTTAAAATTGGGTTCTATGTCTGTTACTTCCCAGAATGCAATGCAACCCCAACTACCGTTGTCGGCCATTTTGAAAAAGCAATAAGACTAATTGTCGATGAATGGTCTGATTGGCTAAAGGCAAGACACTCACTTATTCCAACTTCTTACTTCATTTCTGTGTTCTTCTTTTACTTCTTACTTTTTACCCATAATGCACCTTACTTTTCTCTTGCTGCAACTTCTACTGCAAGTGTAAACACAAGTGTGAACCCGGCTTTAGAGAAGCGAGGTGCAAGAAGGTGGGATTTATGTTCTCAGAAGGGCTGTCTGTGGGTTAATCCCTAGGCAGCCCAGTTACACAACAGGGGGCACAATATGCAAGACCGATTGTGTACTACCTATTCACCAGTGTCCAACGACTAACTACCGTAAAATCCACTGTAAATAATGAGAACTAGCGCTACAAGAAATAAAACAAGGCTTAAATCTAGGCTTAAAAACTACCCAGCAAAAAAATCAACAAAAAATCTACAAAAATTTGGCCGATTTGCAGTTTTTTAAGAGTTTTTCTACAGATTTTCTTCAAATTCTGTAGAAAATCAACAGAATATTAATTTTTTCTAAATTAAACTGCAAAAAATGTGTAAATTTTGAAGTAAAACTTATAGAATGACCAAAAAACTGTAGATAATCCGTAAACCTTCCATCAAAACCAAATAAACCCTCACGCGGCTTTTTTCCATTTCACATTTCACCGAAAGTTGCGAAAACCCCTCCAACCCTAATTCCTCCACATCTAATAATAAACCCTTAATCCCTCTCAACCCCAATTACTTTGAACAATGTATCACCAACATTGTCCATTCCACACTTAAATATCCCCGATAACATTTATATTACCCCATCACTCATAACTTTGCAGATAAAAACCGACAGCTGTTCTACGCAGCAAAATAAATTTCAACTTTACTCAAAAACAACAAGCCAAAGCAAAAAGTGTTTCCTGTAATACCCTAATAACTCACACCCACTCACAAATTATGTACCAAAAACCGCCCTCGGTAACAAACTACTTTATTACCCGTGAAAAACAAAAATCAGCCTCGCTATTGATTAGCAAAACTTGAAACCAAAGAAACCCCTTCAAAATTAATTAAGAGACGCGTGTTCATCGAAAACAATTAATTAAAACATGTAACCCTTTTAACCTTTTATTAAAGTTTTTTTGGAATTTTGAAAATTTAACCCTTGGATGCATAGAATTTAGAAATAACAAATCAGCACAACTGTGGGACAATTGTGCAAACTTAAAAATCCGACTTGGGTTTCACGTACTTTAATTATTGATTGTAATAACAGCAATACACAATAATAACAACAATAAATTTATGATAACATTATACCACAATTTCATTTACCATGTTACTTAGCATTAGTTGTAAAGCAACTGTTACAATATACTAAAAGGCGAGTTACTAAAGTGCAGTACAACCACATACTAAATGAATGTAATGATTACCCAGCGAAAAAAATCCACAAAAAAGCTACAAAAATTTGGCCGTTTTGCAGTTTTTTTTAAAGTTTTTCTGCACATTTTCTTCAAATTCTGTAGAAAATCTGTAGAATATTAATTATTTCTAAATTAAACTGCAAAAAATCTGTAAATTTTGAAGTAAAACTGTAGAAAATCTGTAAAAAATCTACAAAATGG
>JAQIXT010001707.1:0-14040 GCA_034700445.1 Stenotaenia linearis
GCAGAGTTGCTAACCTAACCTGGCGTTTTGTTTAGTTAAATAAAAGTTTCAGGAAATTGAGGTAATGTAAGGTGCAGTGCCTGCATGTTTGGGTTCCCCAACCTAACCTATCCTAACCTAAATAATCCAAATAAACCTATACAAATGCAAACTAAACTAACCCAAACTAATTTGATATCAACTAAGGTTGATAATTTAAACTAACAGAATTCAATATAATTTGATTAATTTAGTTAGGTTAGTGTATATTGATTTTGATTAGGTTAGGTTAGTTTAAATTGGTTTTGGTTAGGCTATATTAGTTAAGTTTGGAATACGTTTTTTTGGATTAGTTAAGTCAAGTTTCATTTGGGTACCCAACATGGGTACCCAAATTTGGGTGTACTAGCGTTTTGTCCAAAGCCCTAAAAACTCCAATAAGTCATTTCGAAAAAAATCACGATTTTGAATTATTTCGAAATAAATCCCTTTCGAAAGGAATCATTTCGAAAAGAATATGTTTTATGTGTCCAGAATACATCCTGATGACAAAGTACTAAAATGATACCAGAAGTATTTCTGATGACATAAATCTTTGCAATTCATATACAGTAAATAATTTAATAAATCCTTCAGTAACTTTGGTTTAATCTGATTATGTCTCGACATAATATTAGAAAAAGGGAAAATTTTCTAATATTATGGTCTCGAGAAAAGCGCATTGTGACGTCAAAAAATGTCCATCTAGCTCCGCCTGCTGTCGGTCACGTGACAAACACAGTGAAGTTGCCAAACCTGCACAGATAAATAGCTGCATGCTGTTTCATCTCAATCGCGGCGTGAAAGGCGCCAAATCGTCAATAGTCGAATCGTAGTCGTTTCGTTTTAGTAACTTTTATCTCGTTTTGTTGAAGTTGTCGGATCTTTTATCATGGACGAAATAAGAGAACTTGAACATTTATCTTTAGTTTCAAAAATATGCACTGAACTAGAAAATCATATCGGACGTAACGATGACAATAAAGTTTTAGGTAAGTATTAATAAATTTTTAATGATTTTATATTGGTATTAATTTGTGGTTATTTTTACGTACAGCTGAATTTATCATTCATCTATCGGAGAAAAACAATACATTTGACAAGTTTAAGCAGGTTCTCATCGAAATTGGAGCGGTATTTTCAGTAAGAAATTTCTTATTTTTAAAATGAATAATTCAATACTTAATTTTAAAATTATTTTAGGATTCATTCACGGCAAATTTACTTCGAATTATACAACTCATGAAATCAAAAACGCATTCTTCATCGGTTGGAGATAAAATATCGTTTGATAAACCAAAGAGTGACGTGGACTTAGCGACGCCTTGTGATTCTAGCGTTAAGGTAAGATCTATCGCTTATTTTTAAATTTCAAAAGTTATTGACATAATTGACATAATTGTAGGTCATGTCAGATGAAGACAACAAAATTGTTTCCGAAGCTATGTCTGAATTAGAAGCTTTGGCGCCAAAATCATCCAAAAGAGGAAAAGATCGAAAAGCGCGACGTAGTCGAAGCAGAAGCAGAAGCCGAGACCACAAAAAAAGAAGGCGTCATTCTAGATCACGTGATCGTGAATCGCATCGGCATCGTCGATCATCCGGAGAACGACGTTCGCGATGGGAAAAGGAAAACCGCTGCGAACGAGACAGAGATTTGGACAGATCGCTCCCACTAAATCCAGAAGTTGGGAAAATATTTAAAGGAAAAGTTACTGACATTATGCAGTTTGGATGTTTTGTACAATTAGAAGACCTTCAAAAGCGGTGGAAAGGTTTAGTACACATTTCGCAACTGCGTCGAGAAGGAAGAGTTGCAAATGTTTCGGACGTAGTTGAGCGCGGGCAAAGAGTTATAGTTAAAGTGCTCTCTTTCAATGGTCAAAAAACGAGTTTATCGATGAAGGATGTCGACCAAGACAGCGGAAAAGACCTGAATCCAACATCAAGCAGTTCTGGCGGGATTCGTGAAGCATCTGACGGAATGTCGAGAAATCCGGACCGGCCATCAGGTTTGCCGTTTGTCAGTGCACCGGGCAATCATGATGTTAGCACGTGCAGACGTGTTCAAAGGGTTTCGTCCCCTGAAAAGTGGGAACTCAAACAAATGTTGGCAGCTAACTGCATCGACAAATCAGAATTGCCTGATTTTGATGAGGAAACTGGTTTGCTACCCAAAGAGGAGGAGGATGATGATGAAGATCTGGAAATTGAAAAAGTGGAAGACGAAGCGCCTTTTGTGAAGGGTTTTAGAAGATCTAATTTTTATCTAAGTCCACCTAGGGTTTGTTATGTAAGTATTTAAATTAATTTATAAAATGAAAATATTAATAATTTTTTTTTTATTCTCATAGAACCCCGATGGTTCATTAGTTAGAGCAGCCATGATGCAGAAAGCGTTGGCAAAGGAACGACGTGATGATAAAATACAACGAGAACGGGAAATGGATTCGATTCCTACAGGTCTGAATAAACACTGGATCGACCCGATGCCCGATGCCGAAGGTCGTACTTTGGCGGCGAATGTGAGAGGAATTGGATTGGGCGTTCAAGATATGCCCGAGTGGAAGAAACACATAACCGGTGGAGGCCAAGCGTCTTACGGAAAAAAGACACAAATGTCCATCATCGAACAGCGACAAAGTTTACCAATATACAAGCTTAAAGACCAGTTGGTCAAAGCGGTGATGGACAACCAGATATTGATAGTTGACGGTGAAACAGGATCTGGAAAGACAACGCAAATTACGCAATATTTAGCCGAGGCTGGGTTTACGACCAGAGGGAAGATCGGATGCACGCAACCAAGAAGAGTGGCTGCAATGTCGGTTGCTAAACGAGTCGCCGAGGAATTTGGGTGTCGTTTAAGTCAAGAAGTCGGTTATACAATTCGTTTTGAGGACTGCACCAGTCCTGAGACGGTAATTAAGTATATGACGGACGGTATGCTGTTGAGAGAATGCCTGATCGATCCGGATTTGAAGGGATATTCGGTATTGATGTTGGACGAAGCTCACGAACGGACAATCAATACCGACGTTTTGTTTGGGCTGTTGAAGAAAACGGTCAAGAGGAGGCCCGAATTGAAATTAATCGTTACATCAGCAACTCTAGATGTCATTAAATTCTCCGAGTATTTTTTCAAGGCTCCAACTTTTAAGATTCCCGGAAGATTATTCCCAGTCGAGATTCTGTACACGAAGGAACCAGAAGTAGACTATTTAGACGCGTCTATGATGACAGTCATGCAGATTCATTTATCTGAACCGCCAGGCGATGTATTGTTGTTTTTAACTGGTCAAGAAGAAATCGACACGGCGTGTGAAATTCTGTACGAGAGAATGAAATCGTTAGGACCGGAAGTTCCAGAATTAATCGTTTTACCAGTGTACTCGGCATTGCCGAGCGAAGTGCAGTCGAGAATTTTTGAACCCGCTCCCCCGGGGTCGCGGAAGGTAAGTGTAAAAAGGAAATTAGGCATAATTAAATGAACTTAATTTAAATCAATTTTTCAGGTTGTAATTGCGACGAATATTGCCGAAACGTCACTAACCATCGATGGGATTTATTATGTGGTTGATCCAGGATTCGTGAAACAAAAAGTTTATAATTCGAAGACAGAAATGGATTCTCTCGTTGTAACTCCAATTTCACAGGTAAACATTATTTTAAAATTTTTGTTGTACAAGATCTTTAATCTTATTTTTTATTGCTGTTTTTAGGCGCAAGCGAAACAACGAGCCGGTCGAGCCGGCAGAACAGGTCCCGGAAAGACTTATCGGTTGTATACCGAACGTGCTCACCGTGATGAAATGCCTGTGACACCAGTACCGGAAATTCAGCGAACGAATTTAGCTAGCACTTTATTGCAACTTAAAGCAATGGGCATTGAGGATTTGTTGACTTTTGATTTTATGGACGCGCCTCCAATGGAGTCGCTGTTGATCGCTTTACAACAACTGTATTCCTTGGGCGCTTTGGACGACGAAGGATTACTTACTCGATTAGGGAGAAGAATGGCAGAGTTTCCAATGGATCCGTCACCTGCCAAGTTGTTGATAATGAGCGTACACTTGGGATGCAGCGACGAGGTGTTGACGATCGTCTCGATGTTGTCTGTACAAAACGTTTTTTACCGACCGAAGGTAAAGTAATTTGGTATAACATTTTTAAATGGTTATTAACTTTTGCTTTTATTTTTTACAGGAAAAACAAGCAATAGCCGATCAGAGAAAAGCAAAATTTAATCAACAAGAGGGAGATCACTTATTGGCCGTGTTCAATTCGTGGAAGGCCAACAGATTTTCCAACCCGTGGTGTTACGAGAATTTTGTTCAAATTCGAACACTGAAAAGAGTTCAGGACGTTCGCAAACAGCTGTTGGGAATAATGGATAGGTAAGTTAATTTATCTTATTTCAATTTGATAAATTTTATAATTTTTTCTTTGATGTAGGCATAAATTGGACATTGTATCCTGTGGGAAAAATACGGCGCGCGTTCAGAAAGCTATTTGCAGCGGATTTTTTCGAAATGCCGCTAAGAAAGATCCCCAAGAGGGATATCGGACACTAGTAGATGGTCAAGTGGTTTATATTCACCCATCCAGTGCACTGTTTAATCGACAGCCCGAGTGGGTGGTTTATCATGAACTTGTGCTGACAACAAGAGAATACATGCGAGAAGTGACGGCGATCGACCCAAAGTGGCTGGTTGAATTTTCGCCAGCATTTTTTAAATTCGCCGATCCGACCAAGCTCAGCAAGCATAAGAAACAGCAGAAGCTTGAGCCTTTGTATAGTAAATATGAAGAACCGAATGCATGGAGAATTTCGAGAACTCGTCGAAGAAGAAATTAAGCAGTAATTATTAGTTTTTTTAAGAGCCATTTTTATCGATCGTGTTTAATAAATTTGCGTAAGAGAGTGATATTTTTGTGTACCACATTTAATATAAAGAGCGTAAATGTTTTTTCGCACCAGAAATAACATAATGGAAAAAAATTTCGAAATAAAAATAAAAATTTTTATTTTGCGGTCAACTCTAGTTAAAGGCAAGGGGAGAAAAGCCCCATGGAAATTTATTCTCGATCAGCCCACAAATAAAAATAAGAAATCTGATTATTTTGAAACCTGGCAGCTTTTTTGGCTGTTGTAGAATGTCGTGTGGTTATAGTCAGTATAACTATCGCTCTACTGCACTTAAATTAAGTGCAGTAGAGCGATAGTTAGCCACATGCTTAGTAAATATGCAGATTTCAGCTGAAATTTGTTTTCAGTTTACTCAAAAACGACAATTTTTGATTTATTTGAGGGTTTATTAACTTTATAAGAATTTGAAATACAATCCAACTTAACTGGATAAAAATAATTTTAAAAATTCAAATTATTGTCGTTAAAAGTTCAGAATTTTAAGTTATTCTTTTATAATTTTTTTTCTTTCCAAATTAAACAGGTGAAAGACCTAAAATCTTCAAATGGAGAGAAAACAATGTGAGAAATAACAAGAAAGGCTAGAAGTAGCGTTGAATGGTTCGGCACAAACCAGATCAGTTGGTGGTAATTCACTTTTTAGCCAAAAGTGACTGGGAGATATTGTTATTTAAATTTTAGCGAACGCTAGGAGATGAAATGGACTGAACAGAAACGAGTTTTATTTTATTAGCTCGTGGAGTTTGATGACTGGGCAGTTAGATAAAGAGAATGGCGTAAGGGTAATTCTATTCATTAAGAGCTGTAATAAAATTGATTCAATGGAATTTTTCTAATAGTCTCCGACACCTGCTAACATTCTTGAACAATGATCTCGTTATGAGAACAATGGCTCTTCAAGATTAAAAAGTGGATTCGGAAGACAAAGTAGGCTTCACTGCAAGAACAACATTCGGATTTACAAAAAATTACAATAATTTCATTTGTTGTAAAAAATGAATATATGTTTACGGTTTTACGGTAAATTTTGAAAAGTATTCTTTCATGTAATGTATATTATAGATGTTTTACAATAAATTTAATTATTGTTAATTTTTGTAAATATTGAGTAATTGTATCACACTAAACAATTTTTTTGATTTATTATAATGACTTGAGTTGTGGTTTATTTTTTAAAGAGTTTTTTAAAGAGTAAATTTAGCTCATGAAAAAGACATTAATAAGAAATTGAAATAAATTCATAGATAATCACATTTTCAAGGGAAATTATGACTTTTCATTGTCAAAACTGATAAAAATAGAATTTTTAAACCATTTTAAGGGTGAAGTTTTGAGGGCTGTTTAAATATTTTAGTGTTGTGACAGGATAATGAAATGTTAGGATTTTTGTGAAAGATAGCCTAGATGAAGCCAAGCGATAGTGCTATCTTAGTTTTGCATGAAACCCATTTGGAATCTAACATTCCAGTCTATATAACTTCAAATCTTAAATACTAAAAAAAATATAAATAACTTATGATTCGAGTAAACAAAACAAAGAAACAAAAATTAAATAATTTTAAAAAATAAAATAAACAAAATTTCCATAATAGTGTAAATTTGAGGTAATTATCTTCTAAATGATGGAACGAACTACCTCATGCTAATAAGATCATATCTTATCTTGGGAATGTAGCGAATAATGGTATGCGAGCAATTAAATAGGCTAATCACCATTGCAAACAATGCAGGAAAGCATACTTTTCTACATAGCTTTGCATTATCTAAGAGATTTATACTGAAAAAATGTATTTGTTGATAATGAAGTAATTTAAAGCCTATTGGTACCAAAAATACAAAATTCTAAATTGTGCGCAAAATTAAAAAAAAAAAAATAATAATAATCTTTTAACAGGCTCATTGAAATTATTTGCTATGAGCATTTGGGGTTTGGCTTTGCTGCATTTTTTTCATTTTTAATTGAATTTTTTTATTAAATAATTTCATTTTAATATTTTATTAGTAGCAATGTCAATAACAGAAAAAATGATTTTGTCTTTTAATTGTTATTTTTAATCTGACTTAAAACAAGTTTTTGTGACATAGCTCACAATTAAAATTTAATTATAATTTTATTAAATTAAAGATCATTTAAAGCAATAGCGCAATGGCAGATGATTTATTACGAAAACAAGCCGTAATTCGATATTATTGCATGGAACAATGAGCAGGTAAATAAAATTAATATCAATTAGTTTATTGTCTTAATTAAACTAAAATACGAATCAGATAAATCAACACACGCCAATAAGTGGAGATAAACTCACCGTCAAAACGGTTGTTGATTTTATTAAGGATAAGGGAGCCAAAAATCAACGAGAAATTAATAATAATATAAAAACTTTTACGGTTCGTGCGGCGTTAACTAAGAATGTGAGCTTAGAAAAGGTGAAAAACTTTCTTTTTAAATTTATTAAATTTATATCTGATATTTCAATTTTTTTAAAAAATCTTGAAGTTTTGTCGCATCAACTCGAATGACTTGAAGACATGATGTTTAATAAATTGCGTAGAGTTAACGTATTCAATGGTGAACGATGAAATGTTTACAGTCGATATGATCTATGAATCTTATTTTGAAAAAACAAAATAAATTTCTTAAAATTTACCACGAAGTTATAGTATATTAACTGAAGAGTTAATCAAGATTGGCGTAGTAAATTTCCAATAATGTTAGAAATGCGTCTGTTTTTAAAATAATAAATGACTTATTGTTATTGTATATACATATAAATTAGAATGAAATAAAATGTAAAAGTTTATATTTAAATAACTAAATTGGTTAAGTCATGATATTAAACGCGATAAATGGCATCATTAGCAACAACGGATCGATAATGTTCATTTTTCATATTATGGCAAAGGTTAGTTTATCCGAAATGGAAAAACTGAATGTTTCAAATGTCAGATAATGGCATATTCGAGTTACAGATTGCAGGAAGGCCGTTATAGTTCAAACGTTTTTCTCATATTGAGAAAATGACTTAATTCGATTTTTCCCGAGAAGATTGACACGACACAAGATTGACAACCTTTTTGGTATTTCACAGATTTCTTGTTTTGAATTGTATTGGATGGATGTTAAGAAATATTTCAATGCAAGACTAAAATCAAATAAACAAACGAGTTCATCTGCATTAATACCTCAAAATAATCTATTTATTAAAGTGGCAGAGTTAATTACGACACGCCTAAACTCTTGTAAACAGAAAAATGAAGTGAGGCCAAACACCGAAATTTATACGAGCAATTAATGTGATTCATATTTCAGAAAAATAATTTTACAAATCTCATTAAGTTAAGTAAATTACTTCTAATTTCCCTATGATCTTCACAGTAAAATGATCGTTACTCTTGTAATTTCATAGTGTGACAATTATTTCATTAAAAAAATAGAAATTCCTTATTCTTTGTGAGTTATTTTGTTTAGTGATGAAGACTAAAAGTATAAAAGGCTCTGTATGGGACGTATAGAAAGATCAAGTGCGGCTAGGGGGTGTCCCCTTGGTGGTACTCCTGTGTTAAAAGTTTATATTTAGAATGATTTAGCACGCAGTGATAGTGATCGCAGTTAAACATCACAAATAAAAATTTTTTTCTCAGAGTATCTATAGATGAGATAGGCGGACAGAGGGTGAAAAACCTTTCTTGTCATCTGTTTTTTGCGATTTAATATGAGATAAGAAACGCTCAATTTGTTGTTTTTTCATATTTTTTCAATTAGAGAAATATTGAGGTACTGAAAGTCTGAAATAGTAAAATAAATGTTACCAAGATATTACAATGCAGAAGAGAAAAAACGAGATTCATTATCATATTTTTTCACAAATGAAAGAAAGATAGAAATCAAAAAATATCTCGTCTCTGCTTCTTCCATCTGCTTTACGGCTAGTGTTGATAAGGTGATCCGATAAATAATATTTTTCATTTGTAGTAGCATATAACTCCAATTACTATCATTAGATGAGATTGGTAAATGAAGAATCACGAAAGTGGTTGTCAGTGTGGAATACCTGCAAATGGAATTAGAAATTTCACTGTCGCAGATTACATTTGATGTCTTCAGGCGAGTTAGAGTGATCTTGTTGCTCTCACCAAATTAATTTTACAGATTATCCACATCGCAATTTATTTCAACAAGTTTTCTATATTATTTTGTTTATCGTCTAAGAAAATGTTTTAAAAAATTTATCTAGTTTAACGTTTACAGACAGCTTACATATTTTTATTGGAAAATTATTATCAACGACATCGGTGATCTTTGGTTAAGTGTAAAACGTCAATAAATTTTGTAACGAGCCTTTCACTTGCACGCTGATGTCACATCAGCGTGCAAGTGAAAGTACTGTTTTGAACGGCTCTTAACGAAGTAAAAAATAACGGTTTATTGCACTCTAATAATCATTAAATTTAAAAAAATACTGTTTCCACGTAATCAAAGTTAGGAATAAATAGATCGGTGAACACACTAAATGTTAAAAATACTTTAACCTTGAAAACTGAATAAAAGTTACTAAAACTCAACCATTTTCACAGAAAAAAAAATTGAGACCTTATTTTCCTTTTCTGCTTCAAAATTTCTACGTCATTTTGCCGTATTTTCTGATTGTAAACTTCTCCACTTTTTAAACTGATAATTTGAGAATATTTTATAACTCTACCCTGAGCTTTGGTGCATTGCGTCCGCAGATGCAAAGCAATCAGACTTGATAATATGTTTTCGAGAGTAAATCGTCTAGCCAGTCTGTGATTTGATTTTAATTCTAATTAGCATTTAAATTTCAAATTCACTAATGCTTTTATTATGATTTATTTCTCTAGATCGCATAAAAACAACTCAAAGTGAAATTTTTAACAAATAAAATATGACAAACCTCATTTTATTAAATATTTTAAGTTAAAAATAAATCATGTTTTTTCCAGACTTCAGTAATGTCATTCCTGGATTCAGATTTTAACCTTTTGATGTGAAGAAAAATCTCAAATACCTTTAAGGAAGAGAAAAAAAACTCGAAATGTCAATTTTCTTTGACATCTTTAATAAATAATAAAGCAATGTACGTTTAGTGCTTTCAAAAAATTGAATTAGGATAGAGAGAAAACAACGTAAAGTGAAGTTTTACTGTAGTAATTGTTACCAAAGGAATAATTTTGTTGTTGTTATTGGTTTCTTTCTAAAGAACTATACCGATTCTATCTTCTATTTTATATCCCGAGATTTCGATGTTTGCTCGTGGTTTGTGGCCGAATCTATAAGATAAGGAATGAAAATGAAAGAATAATGGTCACTTTGTGTTACTTGTCGTAAATATACTTGATGTATGGTTTCACCGCAAAACAAATCTTTCTCTATTTGGGCGCGCCAAAATGGGACAATTTTCAACCTGTGTCTTTATCAGATTTATTGTAAACAAATAATTTTTCTAATTATGTCACAAAACGTAAAACAAAAGCAAGAGGACAGACTGAAAGAGAAAGACTCGAGTTAGATATTCAACAAAATTAATTAAGACATGGCCTGGAGTTTGAAACGTATACAGAAAATTTTAACAATTCTAAACGTTTCGCCTCGTGCTTTCTATCATTACGAGCACGTTTGTAGAATAGAATTACATTTACACATTTCTTCTCTTAAAGTACGCCAAAATTGAGAAATTGAGAGAAATAATTTATTAGAAATTAAGTTTAATTTCATGCAAATTAATTTTAAAAATAACAAACGCTTTGTAATTAACATTTTGTCTTCTAGGCTGTTTCGAACACTTGGAACGCTGTCACTGCTCCAAAAGCCGCAAATATCGTATGATGTTTATTATGATAAAGAAAATAATTAAAGTAAACATTGTTTTAATGCGAGCATCTTTAGCACATTCTATTTTGAATTTTTGCTGGTTATTTAATTACAATAATAGCTTTAAAACAGTCACATGATCTCGTTGCGATTGGCCAATCCACTCCTGTGGTTTTTTGTGGACGTATTGCTCGTCTCTAAAGAATCGTTTCGAAACGTCATTCCATCGAGAGATGGAAGTGGTGCTTCCACCAATTCCATCTCTTTCTTGCTTTGATGCACAACTGTTGCACACAGATACGCCCAAATGATTCTTCTTTTGCTTTTTGCCTAAAGGACTGTCCTGTCAATAGATCAATCTGTAAATTATACTGTTTTTTAGAAGATCAATTTGGTTTCTTATTTTCTATTGAAGCTGCATAAGATTTGATATAATTTCATGGTTTTTTAAAAAATATATTGATCCCTAATTTAAATATTATCAAAGATTTCATCTTAGAAAATTAAAAGCGTGAACATTTTCATACAGATGGTGATGGCATGTGTGTGGTTGTCATGAGCAGAAATTCACCTTTTCAAGCAAAAACAAAACCCTAGAAAGATAACTTACGAGAGCTGGTGAGTTTTCGTGAAAAAAGAAAAGATTGCGAATAAGCAAACTTCACTGCCAAACACGCTTGTCTGCAGTCAAGCCATCATTTTTACATCCAGCTTGAACTATTTCATCACAACAAAACCGAGCAAACTTTTGATTAAACTATTAAATTTGAGTTCAGGTGAATAAATAGCAACGGCAATAACAATAATAGCTTTTGTTAGCGAAAGGTCGTGAGCGAAGCAAGTAACTGCAACTTTGACATATTTTGAGTTTGCAATAACAAAGACCTGATTTCTTTGAAGTCAACGCTTTTTCATAAATTTCTGTTTATACTGAGTTTTCATTCTGCAAACGTCACATTACAAAATATACTTGTGTATTCTATGTTCGAATTTTAATATCGTAAATAACTATTCCAAGAGCCTTCAAAAATAAAATTACATTAGAATTTCATTTACAGGCCTTTAAATATTGCTCATTTCACAGTTTTCACTGAATAGACCGAACGCTTTATGTTAAGTTTCAGTACAATACCGAATAGAGAAATTCATTTCTTGCCTGGATACGTGTTTTTGTGGATGGTTAACTTTCTATTAAAGAGACATAAAAAGGTGGCAAAAGGCTTTAATAGCATCTTGTGCTTGCTTAAACTATTGATTTCATTATTTTTCCAAGGCTCCTGTAATTCTGGATTCAAAAACACAAACTTATTTAACAATACAAAAAAAAAACAATAAAAATTTATTAAAATGTTAAATGTATTTATTTTTTCTCTCTGATACAATTTGTACTTTCCTCCACTTCCTCGTTTTTTTTGCAATGAGAAATCTCATTTTCTTTCACTACCCCAGATAAAAAGGTGAAAACCCTTTTAATCTTGCTAAAACCCATTACCTAATAACAGTGTGTTGAAATGATGCCATATAATCCCCGTAGAGGACTCCCGAATCTCATCCGGGACTTATTAAAAGCATCAATCCCAATGGAAATAGTAGAGTTGATTCTCAAGTGAGATATGGCCTCCATTTTATCCACCTGTGAAAATGAATCATAAACGTGATATAAGATTTTCCCTGCCTACTTACGTGAAGGAAATAACCATTTCAGCATACATGAAACTAAACAATAATGTTTCTAGACTTTAACGCAGTAATAGATTTTGTTTTTATAAAATAAATACATAAATTTAATTAAAATTGTAAATGTCATTCATTTCATTAGCTGTAGCCTTACACTAACAAGTCTCAATTAAATTCAACAGCTGAGTCTGCCTGCTGCAGAACCATAAAGTGCATTTATGGGGAATCATACCGCATCTATGATTGTTCCATCACACACAACAGAATAGCATATTAGGAATTCTAATTGAAGCAAAGCAGTGGGAGAAGGGAGGAGTGAAAGGGTTGTTGCTTGTGTTGAAAAGAATTTAAAGCATTAAAGGCAGTGCCAAATACCTTAGCAATGATGGCACTGTTTTCTTTAATTTTGTATTGAAATTAAAACAATATGAGATAAAATTCTGTGAAACATTTTTTTTCCCTCAAAACATTTGCATGGAACTGTTGAATTGATTATCTGACAGCAAAAAATGTAATAAATTTCTTTTATGTTGTTGTGTCTGTTGAATTTTATGAAATGAAGTAAACTACCTAAAGTAGACACCTAATTAAAACAGATCCACTTGTAATTAGACTGGCACATGTGTTGTGTGAACAATTTATAAAGCGAGAAATTGCAAATTGTAATCTAAAATTAAAGGAAGACAAAAAATGCAGCTAGTTAATGAAGTGTGTTTTGAAATTGCAATTGTGTTGTGATTAATATTTGCTTGCAGCAGATTGTAATTGATGTGGGCATGCATTTCGTGGCTGTAATCATTACAGTGCATGTTGGAAAATATGACGATCATAAACAACGGTTCTAGGGCGAGGAAGTATCTAGCAGATTCTCATTACAGATATTTGTTTAAATTGATACTCACTTATTTATTTATACATTTATTAACGAAATGGAATTCTATTAGTCATTTTTGAACGTGTAGTTGCCAGTTCTTCTAGGTTCATCAACATTAACTGGAGGTATTAGTCAATGAGTGTTGGATTTAAATTTGGCCCGCAAATGAAAACAAAAGTAGATGCCAGATGAGAGCGCTTAAATTTGGCTTAAATTGCATGTATTTTAAGAGGCCAAACATCCGCACGAGTCTCATAAATTTCTTCTTGTTGAAAAAAGTTGAAAAAGTACATTTGCACATACTTCTGCCACTTCCTTAATTTTTTAAATCTCTTTTAAATCGTTTTATTCAAAAACAATTTTTTACAACCGTCGTACATTGACCTCTCACTAAATTTTTCAATATAATCGATTTTCAGGACAGAAGTGGATGAATTCGTAAAAAATTCAAGAGTTATATAAATACTATTTAAATAGCACTTTATGTACCTCAAATTTAAATTTTTTCCCCGTCAAAACAGAAAAGTTTTATTTTAAATCGTTTAAATCTACGAATCGTTAAATCAAGATCACAGTTGGACACAAAAGAAATTGCTGCGCAAGGCCGAATTGACCCTACAACTCATTCAAAGCACTTTATACGCGTAAATTCACGCAAGAATTGGAACAAGAATCATGATCTTCTGATGGGCAACGCGACATCATCTTGTC
>JAQIXT010001708.1:0-14039 GCA_034700445.1 Stenotaenia linearis
ATAATGGTAATTCTGGTTGTCATAGCGATTTGAAATTTTAAGGGCACCGAGCTCTACTCATGTAGTTGACGTCCTAAAAACCGCAAACCTCCAACCAAACCGAAATGCCCTTCCAAACCGCACCAAACTGGCACAAACGCTTAAAATCCAAACCAACTCCCACTTTGGAGCCCCCCAAAACCCCACTTCCGGTCCCGTCAAAACCCCCAAACTTCCCTAGCCCACTGCCCCACTCCCACACTCAAACCCCTAAAAACCACCCACCCCCACCTAAACCCCAACCCCCATCCCCCCCACCCAAAACCCAACTTCCAAACCCCACCTTTCCCAATATTTTCCATCAAAACTGTAATTAACTTCTTGTCACTCTAACACTTGGATTGCATCCAAAACACAACTCTTTGCTTAGCTAAATCAAACAAGTTAATCATAAAGACCCCCCCATTTCATAGCTTATTAAGTACTAAAAAAAAATTGGTGTCATTCTCATCCCTGCCAAATTAATTAGCACACAGCACTGTATTAATTCACCGTGTTATTCGACGCACATTATCACATTTTTATTCACTTATCAGCATAAAACTCCGGTACAAATTGAAAAAAGTAAAAACTCATTAATACTCAACGACAAACATAAAAACATTGTTTTTTCTAATCACACTAATAACGTTAAGTTTTATTAGAGTTTATGAAATTTTAAATTGTTTTGTATAATAAAAGGTGTTTCGGTGGGTTAAACGTTGAAAAAATGTTTTCCGAATGTTAGTTCAATGTTATTCAATATATACACAAATCTATTTACACTTTGAAATCGCAAAACCGTTTCAAAAGCCAAAACCTAAAAATACTCGCGACCTGGCAAGTGTAAATAATAAGAAAACTTGCACAAACAAAGTGAAGTGTTTCTCGTTGAAATTGCAAATGAATAATCCTCTTTTGATCTGCAGTCACATAAAACAGAAACAAGTTCTATTTATTTATCTTTCTTTGCACTTGGCAATCAGACCGTTGGAAAAAGTATCGTAAATTAGCTTACAAGGCATCATAAAGATTGTTGAGGGGAGGGAGAGCAAAAAATCCTGTTGAGTTCTTTCCGACATCTTTTCTAACCATCTTAATGGCAATCAAGAGAAACATAAATTTTTATACCCAACTGAAAAACAAAGATAAAAACAAATGATGAGGGCATTCGTTTGAGCACTGCTCAAATATAATCGAAATCAGATACAGCAGACTCCTTCATTTTGTTTCCAATTATCATTGAAGTTATGTTGGGAGTATAATGTAGTGCCTCGTTATTTAGTGTTATCAATGTGTGAAGTTATTGGTTTATGGGTTTTTCTGCAATTTTTATGGGTTTGGAGTTGGTTTTTTGTTTTTTGTTGTTGGTTTTACTTGTTTTTTATTTGTTTTTTATTGTTTTTTTATGTTCTGTTGTTATTGTTTTGTGAATTTTATTTGTTTTAAACTACATTTTGCATGTTTTTCATGTGTTTTACTATATATTCATTGTTTTATTATCATTTCACAAACCAAACAATCCGAAAACTAATCCATTAGGAAAATCAAATTTCCAAACCAGCTCCACTTGAATAATCACCCGCAATCACACAGGTGGTCCCAGCTGCAATTTAATTGATGGCTCAGCTTTATTTCAATATTGCCCCAACCGTTCAACTTAATATCACCCAAAAAAAAATCACATTAAATTTTAATTTACTACTTTTATAATCTGACATTTTCCTCGCCTTACAACAACAATTTCAGGCTGTTAATTTCCTCTTTTAAACTTTCTTCCAAAAAAAAAATTTATTCTTCACCCGGCGTTTGTTTCAAATGATTTATGCCATCTTCAAGATTAAATGCATCGCCGTAGTTTATTATTTTTTCCAAAAACTGAACACCGACATACATCACTTGCCAATTCCGACGATAAATCTCGCGTAGCGGCTACAGCGCATGCGCAGTGGCTGTTCGCTCCTTGGAATCGGTCCAAAACCGGTGCGTACATTCAAATTTCAACGTCAAACATGGCCGGTAATAATAATCGCGATAATAATTCGTCAAAAGTGAAAAACAAACGTTTGCGTTTCATAGTTTGTCGTTTCCGTGGGTTGGAGCACCAAACCCTCGACAACCGGTACGAGACACATGTTATATTAACGTTATATTAACGTTGTAAAACATTAAAAGAACTGAAATGACTATAACTTTGGAACTGCAGCATTAAGCAGTAGTTCAGTCAAATGAGCTGAAACTATGTCAGATTGTAGCATTTCTTCTACTGAATAAGATAGTATAATTTCAACAACATCGTACGAATCTGGAACAACTAGTTTTACAACAGGAAGTGCGGGAACAAATACGGTAATCTCAAACACCCATTTCCACCTATCGAATTTCTTTTAATTCCTCTGTTTGTTCGCCGTAAAACCGTAAAACCCACTTGTGCATGTCTCTTGTCATAACTATGACGTCAGTTCACTTGCTCATATTTCACCGGGATTGGAGGGTAATGACGCGTGAGTTGGCCACTGGTGACCCCAGTCCATCCATCAGGCTCACTGGCAGAGTGCGCGCGCGCGCCCAACTTCCACTTTCGTCTTATCCCACCCCCTCAAATTGAGTCATGGCTTCTCGGCGTCGCATCGACCCACAATGCCATGCGTCATCCAGTGATGTCATCTGCGTAGCTCGGAATTGGGAGGGGGAGAAAAGTCTTTATATCAACACATTCCAAAATGGACATTTTTATACTGCGCATGAGTCATGCCAGGTGCTACTGTTTTATTTTTATTGTTCGAGCACGAGGTATGGTTATTGGTGTTTTATTCATTGCGAGAGAATGGGTGTATTTGTTGGGGTGAAATTAATGGCGGTTTAATGTGTAATTGGGTTTTTGTTTGAGTCGAGGCGATTTGGAGCGGTTGTTTGAGGTACTTCCGGTTGAGATGGAAGGATTGGATTTTCGGGGTATTGAGATCGAGTCGTTTAGAAGGGGTTCTGGAAGTTTGAAATGTCCAACGAAACCGGAAGTTGGGTTTTTGGACGCTCGGAATAGGCAAAAATTTGGGAAATTTGAATAAAGTACAATTTGGAGCAGCCAAA
Organism: Stenotaenia linearis; assembly: GCA_034700445.1. Lineage (NCBI taxonomy): Eukaryota > Metazoa > Arthropoda > Chilopoda > Geophilomorpha > Geophilidae > Stenotaenia > Stenotaenia linearis. Next base: position 3,109 of record JAQIXT010001708.1, read on the forward strand.
AATGGCACTTCCGGTTTAGAAGAGGGCTTTGAATTTTAGGGGTACTGAGACCAAGTGGTAAAGTTGGAGTCCTGAAAATTTCAAATCTTTAATCGAACCGGAAGTTGGTTATTTACTTGCTCGAAATTGCTAAAAATGTGTAAAAACTGAACAAATTCCAATTTGGAGCAGCAAAATAAGCCACTTCCAGTTAAGACAGAAGCTTGAACTATTCACTTTTCAAAGACCTACTCGAGAAGTACAAACCCTTAAAATTTAAACCCCCTCACTAAACCGGAAGTACTCAGAATTGCAAAAACCTCAAAAACATCACAATCAACATTGTTTTTTTGAGCGAAAAACGCGTAAACCCATCACTCCACACTCAAAACCCTACAAAACACAGACAAAATGGAAGAGCCAATCACCCATCTCAATGTTCTGTTTTCAACACTCGATCGAACCCTCATCAAAACTTGCTGAAGCTTCGTTTAACACGAAACGCCACTTCACTCCTCGATTACAACCCCATTCAAAGCTGGCATTCAGATACATTACACAGATTGAAGAAACCCATTCTTCCACATCTCATCTCTCCAATCCAAACAATACTCACATTTCCAACAATCAACACCAACAAAAAAAACCATCAAACCCCTAATTGCACGAATCACCCCTTCACCCTCCCCCACTTTGATAAAATGCATCTAATTATTCATACCATTAAATTAAAACCAGCTCACGCTGTTTATAGACAATTACTTCATATATTGGAGAAGGGGGGGCAAGCCCCCCTCATCCGGCGACATATATGATGGTGTTTCATTTCCTTTTTGATGATTGTAACAGTTATGATTCAACATCCGACATGGAATAGTGTGATAAATGGATAATGTAACAACTAATCACACACCATAACCACAATGTGAAGCGCATTAATCTTGCTCATCTGATAACCAGTTGTGAGAAATTCTTCAACAGGCCATGCTATTATTCCAGCGTTTTATGACTGTTGGATTTATCACTCGCTACATTGTTCCGCCGTTTACATTCCCCTGGGTTGTCATTTCCAGCTTTCCATCATGCATGCTTGTCTAGGATTGTGCGTATTTCTTCGCAAACATCGCTGACGGCACCCACAGTTTGTCGCTAAACTTCCTTTTTGTAATTTCGCCGAGAGAAAAGTTAGCCTCGATATTTCTGGTGAGATTTAGTGCTTATTGTCAAGCTGAAAAACCCCATTCGGTAATGACTTTAGCGTCTATGGTCGAATGCGAGTGGCTCCTTGAGGCTACCGTAGTTTCGATACTCGTGGGAATCCACGGTCAGAATTTATAAAATTCCTCGAAAAACAATGTTTTGGAAAAATCCCTTGTTCATTTCCGTTTAATAAATGTAATTATTGAAAGGACTTTACTCTTGACATTGCAACGTGTAATTTTTTGATTTGTTTTTGCTAAAACCTCGTCGAAGTCAAAAGGATCGATAGGCCATTCTTTCGCAGTCCAAACTACTAAAATTGTAACGAATAAAATAATCGAAATTGTTCTATTTCTATGCGTTCTTACCGATTCCAATTGACCAGATATTCCATCAATATAGTACTGGTGCCAGCATAGCCAACACTGCATGACTCATCACACAAAACATGGCGGCGCCACTTTGAGTACCGTTGTATCGAGTACACCTAGTTGAATTTATCCGACCACACTTGGGCATCAAATTACAATCTCATTTTGTAAATTCTCCACAATTCAATACCCCCAGACCCATTATCAACATTCTTTCGCAAAGTAATTCAAACAATTCACCTTTTTCATTCGCCAATGAATCATGCTGCCTTTATTGTGACCGGTCTCCCCCAGGATCAATAACAGTCCCACCGGTCCACATGAAAACATACCAGCATCCCTTCGCCGCTCTTATCACCCGATATTCTTTTAGCCGCCATTTTCCAATTACCTCTTTCCACCCCTCTCCCGTGTTTATTATGGATGATGAAGTTAAATTGAGAAGTTATCTCCATTTGCACGCATGTCCGAAAAAAAGTTCAACAAATTGCCTGCATATTTCATCATTAACAGTGCTAAACCCCATAGATAACTTCATATTAGAAAATATTGAAAATTTCAATTTCGGCCTTTTTACCTTTCAAATCTTAAAAATGAATAAATAAACAAAGATTCTCATTTTAAAGTTCATCTACGGTTTAGTTACCAATAAGTAATCCCTTAAATTTTGAGGGTGAGAATGTGCTGGACACAGTAAGAACTGTGATGCTTTACGGGAATAACATCCTTTCCTCGAGCAAGCTAATTTCGGGGAGTCTGTCTTTTACAAAGAAAAGAAAACTCTTCTCGGAACCTTTGCCGCAACCACCACTTCATTGCGCATTTCCGCTTTCATTATATTGAAAGTTATTTCATTATGATTTTTTCACATCGAAAGTTATTTGATTAATCGTTTATTTACATAAATATCAACAAATAAAGTAAATATATACGTATAATCAAAGTCGTTCAGCTCTATTTTCGCAAATCCCTATATAAGAATGCGAACGTCCACACATCATCTTCTTCCATAATCCCGAAGTCGTTGACGTGTTGTCACAAGCGACGTCTCAGCTTCAAAAACTCCGTCAATATTCCTTTGTCCACTTTGGAATGTACAACTCAAAAACATTCCAGTACCCACCTAGGGAGAAGTCGCGCAGGCTGTGATTACACCAGACTTGACCTGTGTGACGCCAACTCGACGCGAAGGATGATGATGCCGGTGGAGAAAGGGAAAAAGTGTCGTCGTTATCTGGTATTACAGTCGAATTGTGGAAGGTGACAATTACTTGCTGTGATTTGTTCGATGTCAGCGAGTCGTGTTTGCTATTCGATATGCGATGATTGCAGTTAGATTAGTTACGAAATTTACGCGGTTTATCACTGGGTGCAAACATGCAGCTCAAATTGTATTTCACTCATCGGTTAGCAATTGGGAGTTTGTACTAGATGTGTAGATAATCGCATTTGTTGGTGTGCAAGTCAAATCGGTGAGATTTTATGGCGATGGGGCTGATTGGGAAGGGTTAAGGTGGCACTTCCGGTTTAGTTAGATCAAAACCTTTCGTGGTTTTGAGTAGGAGGCCCAATCCTGTGTGCTCTGAAAATTTCGAGACTCTAAGGTAACCGCTAATGGTATTTTAAATTGTTCGAAATTAGAATTTGTGTTTAAAAATCCAATTTGGAGCGGCCAAATATACCACTTCCGGTTGTTCTAGAACTTAGTTATTATATGAGCTATTACTACAAGTGTAGTAGTCCATGTCTTCAAAATTTCAAGCTCCTGACCAAAGGGGAAATGCCACTTTCAACCTCTCCAAATCCCCAAATGGATACAAAAATCAATCTCCAAATCCAATTCCAAGTCTCCAAAAACCTCACTTCCGGTCTACCTGCAACCCCCAAACCTCCACAACCCAACCACCCCCACACCTGCTCCAAACCCGTCTCACCCCAACCGCCCACCTCGACCAGAACCCCCCTTCCACCCCCTTCGAAACCCGACCAAATTCAATCAGCAACAACGATCCTAACCCGCATGTTAACCCGGCCATAAACCTTAATCAATGCACGTTGCATATTTCACAATCAAACGCAAATCTAGCTCCCTTTATTTCCTATGATGAATGAAGATGAGACCTCAACACACCGGTCTCACATTTGTCTCACATACTACCAACATTTCATGGAACATTTATAAAGACAGTAGCAGCTGGTGCAGCAGCATGGAAAAATTCAATAAAATCCCATCCTTGATATATGACTTGTCTGCTCAAGAAAAGATCCAACTCATTGTATAACAAAGAGATTGTAAAAGGAAAAAATAATAAAATAAATACATTCATATAGTCCAACATACCCAGCCATACATCAAACTGCACACAACAGCAGATAAGACACCAAAGTAAAGTTGGAATCAACAAACTTTAACATATTTTACCAATGTAAACAAGTCAACAAAGGACAAAAGAACAATAGAAGTATTTAATAGCTGGCAAATCTGCATTACACTGCTGTTTACTTTGTGTCAGGAAACTTAAATCTTCGTGGATTCCAGTCCGTTCCGGCTTTTCTGCAAATCTCCAATTCAATCCACTTATTTACAAGTAATTGGCTTGTATATGGCAGCATAAAAATTCCAAGTGTAATTATCACCATCTTTTTACAACACATGCTGCCCAAATAATGTTCTTTAATAAGTTTAAACTGGCTTCCAATTACATTTTACGGCCGCTTCACACACAGTAATAAGCATGTAGCGAGGGTTCATATTCAAAACTCATTGCATCGTTCAAAATCAAATGATAAAATTACTCTACGAGCAATTATTCACACCCACTATAGATTTCAATTTACTCACTCCATTAATGCATACATACAATTATGTCACTCTTTAGAAGCACTTCCCTTCCCAACGTTATAACGTTTCTCGCCGTTCATCGTCCGCGATCGACTCTTTCCACGCAATTTGCCTGCAAATTTGACGTGGGTTCGCTTATAAAGTTACCGTTAACGGTTTTCTTTTCCTCTTGTTGGTTTTTAGCCATGGCTTTTTATATTTACGGTTTCACTTTTGTCGATTTCTTCTTTAATATTGACTCTTCTGCATGATTTTCCTGGAAATTTGCCGTACATTTGTTGATGGAGTTGTCGTAATAGTTTTCTTTTCCTCTTGTTGGTTTTCAGCCATGACTTTTTATATTTACGTTTTCGAGTTTTCTTGCTTTAGTTCTTCGTTATCGACTGTTTCTATAGCTTTCGATGTTCCTTTGATTGTCCATAGTTACATTCATTAGAGTTGTTATTGTTGGTTTCAGCTGTGGCCTTCCATTATATATTTATGAGTTTTGGTTTTTGTTGTTTACTGGACCCCGTTTCCGTCGCTTCTAGACTCCATGGCACCAACGGCATGGATACAGTCATGAGGCTAAGTCTGTAATCCAAAATAACATCATTCTGTCTCTCCCTCGCTTTGTTTTTGTGGTACCTTTCTATCCTGCAATGTATCTTCGCAATTGTTTTTGACATTTCGAAGGATTGTTTCTGCCGCAAAGAGCAAAGCAAACACGTTACGTCTTTACTCGTTGACTTTATTACCAAAGACAGCTCCTTTACAGTCTAGCCACGTCGACTCTCCTTCCCCGCCACTCCGAGGCAAATTTGCTGAAAAATCGAGCATGGATTCGTCGTCCCGGTTACTTTTCGATTTTTCTATTCCTCTTGTTGGTTTTCGGCCATGGCTCTAGCAATCTCTAAATTTTTCTTCTGTTATTGACTTCGAGTGACGGTAGGAAGCCCTCCGTTGCTTTTATTGTAGATTATCTCGTGCTAATTAACCATCTGAAATTTCTGGCACACTATTGTATACGACACCCCCAACCGAGTTGGATCCATTCAATTTTCGTATAGCGTGTACAATTAAGAGCATTTCTTTTCTCGTTTCCATTTGGGTCAACTGTGACATAATTCAAGTTGCACACTGCACAATTACAAGTGAAAAACCAACTTGTGAAATTGATGGTCTATTGACTGAGCTTGCAACAAATGAATGATGACTGCGATGCACGACACAAATGAAAAGACCGAAAGAGACCCTTTACTTTTTCATAGTTTGTGGTGAAGGCTCTGATTTACTGCACCTCATCACATCTAGTTTCATATATACTTGATAAAAAAAGTACTTTTTGCAATTGCTGTCAAATTTTTATTGACTCTGGTTCAATAAAGTGCAAAAGGTGAATTTACGACTCAGTTTTCAGAAGTGTCAAGCACCAAATTAGATTTACTACTTTTTTTTAATGTGCATTAGCCTTCATTTTCATGATTTAGGCCTACCATTAAAAATATTATGGCTTTTATGTGTGTGTACATTGACTCTGTCTCTAATCAAGTCGATCAGAACAATTTTTATGTTAATTTTTTCAACATATTTCTGGCCGAGTGAGTTTATTATTTGCCAAATCAAATCTCCAGAGAAAAAAAGGGAAATATTTTGTGCGGAATTTCATTAATCGTGAGCACGGTGTTCATCTGCGTTTAATGAGGGCAAAGCACGTACAAAATCCATCCATTTCATTGGGAAAATTTTTCCAAAGACAAGTAAATATTACATGCACAGGGTTTTGTCTACAACTTCAAAGACATATGGAAATAATAATAAATAAAAAAGTGAAACAAATGATAATTGCCAATACATTTTTGCAATATATTAAGTCAAACTCATCTCTTGCATGTTAAAGACATGCAAGAGATTCATCAATGCCGCACTCAGGTAAACAGTTTTCGTGGAAATAATTAATACCTTCTCGTTTCTCATAAGACTTACAGGAGTAACGATAACGGTACCAGAGTACTTGTATCTTCGAATTTTGCGGCATGCCGGAAAAAAGACAAAGGTCCCAAATTTTAAAAAGTTTTTTCTCGACTATTTATAAATGTTTTTCAGACTATTATAAACCAAAAAAAATGGTTCTTAAATGATACCAATAAAAAAAATTTTTTTAAAATTATTTCTCGACAATTTATAAATGTTTTTCAGACCATCACAAACCCAAAAAAATAAAATCCCTAATAACTTTGAAGAATAATTAGAACTAACGTTTTTTTTTTCCAACTTGAAATTTTCCATCGGCTTTTAGCCACAATAACTCTTAAACAACCAGCAAAAACAACAAATTCTCGCCTTTAGGTATCAATAAGCTGTTAAAAGCATTCCTTATTAAGCACCACTGTTGACACTGCCCCATCTTTCAGTACACATATGATAATCCCAGCCTGGAGTTGACATTTTATACACCACAGCCATCAAGTCGAGTCAATAACAAGGCAGTATAAACCTAGCAAATGTCAATAAATGCATCAATTGCACATCCACCCCAATCCCTTCTTTAATGGCAACGGCAACGCTAAGCTTTCATAAACACGCGGCGGCCAGTGGGGCCCGGTGACAGATTGACGAGCCGTAGCCATGCCTGGGGCTTGTGTTGCATGAAATCAATCAGCTTTTCAGTTTCACAGCTTCGTAAATTCACTGTGGAGATGAGCTAATGGACGCAGTGTGTTGAGAACAGTTTCCAAATGTTTTTCTTCTCCGCAGCACTTAATGTAAACATTCAACACTTGTTACTCGTTTTTCCATCAGTTTTTTGCACTAAAAAAAACTTCATTTTTAAAACATTTTTTTTCTTTTTATAAAGCCTGGAAAATGTTTCAAAACATTCATGAAAATACTTTTTTTTATTTTTTTTATTCATTATTAAGCCATTGGATACTTCAATTATAAAAAAATGCAATTAAAAAAAAATTTCGTTTGTCATCAATTTTTTTAGGTTTCTTAGACCCTAAAAATCATTTCTAAACATTTAAGAAAAAACATTTTTATAATTGTTTTTCCATTAATTTTTAGCCATTTGATAGCATTAGAATATCGATTTTAAAAAATTCATTTGTCAACCATTTTTTTGTATTAATTACACCCTGAAAAACATTTCTAAAGACTGATGAAAAAAACAGTTTTTTAAAAATTATTCCCCATTAATTTTAAGCCATAGGAAAACAATTTCAATTCCAAAAAAAAATTCATTTATCAACCATTTTTCTCCACCCATCACACCCTAAAAATCATTTCTAACCACTCATGAAAAAACATTTTTTAAATTTTTTCATTAATTCTAAGCCTTGCATAGCCACAGCTAAATCCCTCCTTTCTATTGTTGATCCTCACCGCCCCCCATGAGGTGTTGTGTGCTGTGCACTTAGACCGGGTCCATGACTGGCGACATAAAAACATCCTGCGGCCAGGGAGGGGAAATGAAGTCTGATGACAGCCACTAAGGATTCGCATTGATTATATTGTGCTTATGTATACATAATGCATCAAGCGACTCCCAAGGCCAATATCTGCCAATCAATAGTTGTGCACAATGCAGTGCATCTTCTTCTTTAAATCAAACGGATCAAATAAGTGATTTGAGTGCATTGTGTTTACTCAATCTAGTTTAAGAGGTTTATTGAATGATAAAGGGATTGAATTTTGTTTCTGTTTTGATTAAATGCGGTCAATTGATGGGATTGGTTTTTTTTAGGAGGGATGGAGAGGTGGGTTTTTTTTTTTTTGGAGTGTTATGGGAGGTTTTTGGATTTTTTTTTGTGGGGATTAAGATTTTTTGGTTTTTCTTTAAGAGGAAATTGGAAAAGTTCAGTGAAAATGCCAAAAATTGCTGAAAAAATTGTAAAAATTCACTAAATCTTAAGAGAAAACTGCATAATATTAAGAAAATTAGAAAATTCATTATTAATTCCAAAAACTTAAGAGAAAACTGCAAAATTTTATTAAAGTCAGAAGAAATTTAAGAGAAAACTGCAAAAATTCACTACAAATTTCCTAAATCTTAAGAGAAAACTGAAAAAAAAAAACAATTTAAAAGTGCAGTAATTGATAAAACAGCAGACATCTAAGAAAAAAGTACAAAAACCAATAAAAATTCCCCAAATCTCAGTAAAAACTGCAAAAATTTAAGAAAAACTGCAGAAATTCAACAAAAACTACCAAAATTTTAAAAGAAATTGATAAAAATCACCAAACACTCCAAAAAGTAAACATAAAACCCACAAAAACCAAGAAAACCTCTCACAAATTCCAACATCCCCAATCCTTCAAACCCCACCTAAAACCCCCCAAACTCATTTCCCTTTAATTACAAATCAATACCCCGAACAAAACAAGCCTCAAATCCCTCAAAACACTTCCATAAAACCCAATAGCAAAATCGCATGACACTCGCAAATAAAAGTCATTTCTCACCTTGACGCAAAATCAAAAACAATTTCCCCCAAAAAAAACCAAATTAAAAAAAAAAAAATAAAAAATAAACAATTTTTCTACACTTATAACCCCCCCAAAAACATTTCTAAACCCTCGTGAAAAAACATTTTTTCAAAAATTTTTCCTTTGCCCAAAACATTTACCAAAAACCAAATTTCAAAAAAAAAAAAAATTAAATTAAACGATTTTTCTACACTTATTATCACCTAAAAAAAACATTTCTAAACCCTCGTGAAAAAAAGTTTTTTCAAAAATTTTTCCTTTACCTTATATGGGAATTTTGGTGTTGATTCACACCCTGTTTGATTAGTGGATCGTCGAGTGCGCTCACCTGAGGCAGACACGCATATTTTGTTCTTTTATTCGCCGATGCATAGGTCAAATAAGACCCCCCGTGTAATTACATAGCGTGTGGTTATCAAGTGAAGCCACTTTGTCAATCAATAAGAGAATTCACACTTGAGGTGAGTTAACAACTGGTTGGTCGAGAGTTGAATTTTTTTTTTTTTTTTGTGATTTGGGGTTAATAAATTTGAATGAATAAATTCGGGGTGATGAATTTAAATTAGTTTTTTTTTAAAAAATTTTGAGGGGGTGATGAAAGGAATGTTGGGGTGGTGGGGGTTTGTGATTGTTGTATGGTTTTGAGTGATGTGGTTTTTATGTTTTTTGGTTGGTTGAGATGAAGTTGAATTTTTTTTTTGGGTGAAATTTGGGTTGTTTCTGTGTATTTTTGGCGGTCAAAGATTTTTAGTCAAAGAATTTGGTTTTTTAAGATGAAATTGGGATTTTTTTTTCTTAAAGTTTGGGTTTTTAGACCTGGTTTTGGGGTTTATGACAAAGATCTAAGTTTGTCGACCAAAATTTGGGTGCTTGAACCAAAATTTAAAGATTTTTTTGGGACAAGATCTGAATATTTAGACCAAAATTTGGGTATCTAGACTTGAATTAACTTTTTTTGGGTCAAAATCTGGATATTTTAACCAAACTTTTGGTTATTTTTGAGTTTCTTGACCAAATTTTGGTTTTTTTCAGTTCTTTGTCCAAATTTTCAGTTCTTTGTCCAAAATCCTAAATTTCAAATCAAAATTTCAACTTTTCCTACCAAAAAATACAAAAATATAAACCAAAACCAAAAACCAAAAACCACCAACCAAAAAAACCAACAAAAAACTCAACTTTTTTCATCAACTTTCAACACCCATCAAAATCCAACAAAACCTTACCCCAAAACCCCCCAAACAAAAAAAAATCTCATCCACACCAAATTTATTAACCTCTATAAAACAACCATTTTAATATCTCTCCCCAAACAACTTAATTAAAAAAAAAAAAAAAAAAAAAAAAACCAAAAATAAAAATAAAGTGTGAATGAAATGTTCCAAGGCCGAGTAGCCGAGAATGTGGCATGCCTAACAATTTCCCCGTCCAAAAAACCCAAAAGCCTTGTTAGTCAAGTTCACACAACTGCCAACAATAAAAAACCCTTTTTTTTTTTAAAAAAAAACAAAAAAATACAAGATTACAGCCTGTCAATCACTTACAGCCGTGTAATTACTCAAAAGAGCGCAAGATACTTTTAATTTAACAACACCCTCGTTACAACGACGTCCCATTACAACGCGTGTCTATGGGACGTCGTTGTAACGAGGTCGCGTCATGATTGCATCTGCCCTATGGATTTGTAATAAGCACACGTAGAAGAGTTCAGTGTACAGGGTGTGCAAAATAATTTCAATGTCATTTCTAAGTGACTATTAAGGAAACTGAGCGGATACTGGGTGTCATCACTGCAGGTGTAGGGAACAAAGACAACTAAGTTAAGACATTTTTATTCTGTGTGTGTGTTGAATTTTTTTTTTTTTTTTTGGTTTTCCTCGTTTGGTTTGGTGAATTAAGTGAATTAAGTGAATAAAGATTTTAAGAGGAAATTATGGTGGTTGGTGTGGGGGGTGATGAGTGGGAGGGGGTTGGAGATGTTGGGTTTGGAGTTTTTGAGGATTTTGTGTGAAATTTTAAAAATTTTGAGAATTTTGTAGTAAATTTTGGGAGTTTGGAGTAAATTTTGAGGAATT